>CM060327.1:61190332-61192832 GCA_030674155.1 Stramonita haemastoma | reverse complement strand
CAATGCAAGCATTGAAGACGTGTCCATTTCCCACAACGTCCCCATGTGTCCCCCCTCCCCGGCTCCCTTCTCTCCTGCCCGCACCCCGCCCATCGCTCGGAAGATGATGAAGGCGAAAGCAGACAGAGAAGCCAAAGCCGTGTCCTCCTCCTCTTCCAGGGCTGGAAGACACGAGCAGTCCCGGTCCTCCAGACTGCATTTGGATGTTAACACAGTGAGTCTTCGTTGTGTCTGCTGCTACACTATTAGCTGTGGGCTTATACTGTTATAGTGTTTTTTTGTTGTTTTTGTTTGTTTTTAATAAGTATGGGCCAGTGGCAGATAATTATTTTAGGTTCATTTCTGTATGCCAACAAATACATCTCACAAAAAAAAGAATAAAGGGCCAACTATGCCAACTAACAGTGATATCTTGTAGTCATTCTCAGAAAATTCCAGTCCATTTAGCTACCTTGTGTTGTTGCAACAGGAGGTAAAGGTAGAAAATCATTCTGAACTGGGATTTTGTTGCAAGTGTTAATTGTTTATTTAACTCGGGAAACAAAACACAAGTGCTTTCTTAAAGTGGAATTTGTGTTTCAGGCTTCAAGGTAGACTTTTAAAAATAGTTTGGATAGATCTTTAGCCTACTATAGATTCTCCATGACAGAACATAAAGTAAGGGATTATTTTGTAAATCCCTTGGGAAAATGGCACTTCCATTTCATTTTGATTTTTTTCTGCAGAAATAAAATTTAAACAATTCAGACTGGTTGAAATAAAAACTTGTGTTAAGTGTTGATTCTTTACAAGAATGGCCACGAAACTCAACAGAAAAGTATTTTGCTTTTGTTTCTGTAAAAATAATGCTTTCCTTGCCAGAATCTGAAACTAGTAGACTTTTTGGTTTGTGAAAATTATGAGAGAATTTTTGGTGACATGTCAGATATTCAAATGTGTGTGTGTGTGTGTGTGTGTGTGTGTGTGTGTGTGTGTGTGTGTGTGTGTGTGTGTGTGTGTGTGTCTTTGTGTCTTTGTGTCTCTGTGTGTGTGTGTGTTGTGTGTCTGTATGTCTCTACGTGTCTGTGTGTCTGTTCCTAGAAATTTGTTTTAGGAACGCATCATGTGTAAGGCTGAAAACTCCCACGTATCTGACATTACATAATCACGTCATTCTTCTCTCCTTCTTTCAAATCCACGTTTTCTTTTTCTTTCTTTTTTCTGCACTGTAGCCCAGCAAGAAACCTGGGAGTCCCTACACTCTGGCCTGCGCCATCACGCCCTCCCCCTTACTGGAGCAGACCAGTCTGGCCACTGCCCTGGCCTCTGCCAGCAGTGGGGAGCCTGCTGACCCCTGTCCACCCCTCTCCTCCTGTGAAGCCACTGCTGGACACACAGCGGCCACACAGCCACCTGAGCAACTCCCTGAATCTCCTGACAGCCCGCAAGGTATGTAGGGGAGATGCAGAGAGAGAGGGAGGGTGGGGAAGAGGGGAAGAGAGAGAGAGAGAGAGAGAGAGAGAGAGAGAGAGAGAGAGAGAGAGAGAGAGAGAGAGAAATTAATAGTCAATAGAGAATTACAATTTATCCTCAACAGACACCAGAATGTTGTCACGTCCGAATCTGATCTTTTTTTTCTTCTAAAAAGGGGACGCCACAGACACGTCAGCCATGAACCGATCCATCTACGACGAGATCCAAGAAGCGCTCATCAAAGAAGTCAGCGGCGACACCCTGGAAGACCACCCCCCCGCCGTCACCACAGCAGACAAGGACCCCGCCCAGCAGTACCCGTTCATCCACAAGCACATGGGCCACCTCTTCGACAAGAAGCGCCTGCTGATCGGCTACGCCTCTGTGCAGCCTGTCCGACACCGAGACGTCAGCACCTCGCCTTGCAGGAGCGGGTACTCCTCCACGGGCAGGAGCCGACACGTCAGCGCGGCCTCCACGGCCTCCGAGGCCGCCACCAGTGTGGAGGAAGCGCTGTACATGAACAGGCTCGGGGACCGGCCTGGAAGTGACGGGGAGGAGGAGGAGGAGGTGATTGGGGTCAGCTTGGTGGATGATGAGCCGGAAGGGGCGGCGTGTGCTACCGTGTTTTACGGCCAGAAGCGGCGCCGGAAAAATTCGGATGGTGATGGTGAGTGATGTGTGTGTGTGTGTGTGTGTGTGTGTGTGTTTGTGTGTTGTGTGTGTGTGTGTGTGTGTGTGTGTGTGTGTGTGTGTGTGTGTGTGTGTGTGTGTGTGTGTGTGTGTGGTTATGATTGTGCGTGTGTGTGTGTGTGTGAGGGGGGGGGGGGTGATTGCTGAAGCTGGTTTGAACAGGAAAAAAAAATGTAGTAGAAGTGTGACAGTAACGTGTTTTTTTTTTTTTTTTTTTTTTTACCCCTATTAAAGTTGCTGTTTTAATCTCTGTCTCTCTGTCTTTCTCTGTCTCTGTCTGTCTGACTGTCTATTTGTCTCTGTCTCTGTCTCTGTCTCTCTGTCTTTCTCTGTCTCTGTTTGTCTGTCTGTCTGT
>CM060327.1:61162832-61187832 GCA_030674155.1 Stramonita haemastoma | reverse complement strand
GAGAGAGAAATCAGGCATGAAATGTTCTAATTCCTGTCTAGAAGGAAGCAAAGTGATGCAAGTTCAAACCAGAGAAACAAAGCGCTGCACATACTAAGTAAGAGATGGAAAAAGTGCAGATGAAACTGTAGCACCTAGTATCCAAGTGGAGCAATCCTGTCAGCTTGCTTGGATGAAAAAAAAGGCAAAAAGAAAAAGAACCCAAACAAGCAAAAGCAAACAATGGGAAAGAAGGTCATAATGTGACTGGCCTTTTTAGCTGTTTCTAAATCATCTATGGGGACAAGATAGCTCAGTGGTCAGAGCACTCGCTTTCCCAATCTAAGGTTAAGCTACATCAAGTGTGGTTGCCAATTGGATGGGTGACCGTTTTGCGCGCCTTGGCTTCAGTACAGTTCCCCCCCGTTCACCCAGCTGTAAATGGATGTACCTGCTCTCTTTAGGGTCAGGGAAGGTAAAGCAGCGAGGGAGAGGAGATGGGTGCCACCCTCAACATGCTGGCCCTAGAGAAGCTGAGGTCTCTGATGCCTCGCTTCCCTACGGCCACATAGGTTATGGGACACCTTTACCTTTCCCTTTTTTTTTTAATCTTAAAGGTGGAGAAAGCCGGTTGCAGAATCTTTAGTGTGGTGTCCCCCTACGGTCTACAGGAGTATGGGATATGTGAAGGACTTGATTGCCTGTTTGTTGCAACAGGTACGCAGCATTTAGAACTGGATTGTCTGTTTTTGTTGCAAAAGGTAGCGCAGCATTCAGAACGTGATTGCCTGTGTTTGTTGCAACAGGTGGCCCAGCAAGAGCGGATCCGGTCTGCCTCCCTGTGCATTCTGGAGATCAATCAGTACGGCATCCGAATGATCGACAAGAGCAAGGAAGGGGTGAGTACATGGGAGACAGGAAGACAAGAAGGAAGGAGGGACTGTGCACTATGTAAACCAGCCACTAGGGAGAAAAGAAACGAAAAATATCCATAAGGTATCAAGTATTAGGGGCGGGATAGCTCAGTGGTCAGAGCGCTCGCTTTCCCCCAGTCAAGTTAAGCAGCATCAAGCGTGGTTACCAGTTGGATGGGTGACCATTTGCGCGCCTTGGCTTCAGTACAGTTCCCCACCCAGCTGTGAATGGGTACCTGCCCTCTTTAGGGTCATGGAAGGTAAAGTAGCGAGGGAGAGGAGATGGGCGCTGCCCTCAACATGCTGGCCCCTAGAGAAGCTGAGATCTCTGACATCTCGCTCCCTAATGACCACCTAGGTTATGGGACACCTTTAGCTTTTTACCTTTTTATCAAGTATTATTGAGGAAAAAAGTAATGGAGGAGAACAAGGGCAGGTAACCACTTGGTTAAGGCAGGTAACCACTTACAACTTCTCATTCATTTTGAAAATGATTTATCAAAGATTCAATTACAAAAAAACCTCTTGAAAATAATGTCTTTCAACGATAGCACTGTGGGCATTTCTGAGTAAGAACCATGCCTTTGGCCTGACCTGACCCTAGTTGGCTCCTGGATGAGCCTTTGTCAGAGATCCCGGCAGTGATTGAAGCTTCGCCTGCTGTGGTACCTTACAGCGAGACACTTTTCAGAATTTGAAAGTGTTATTTGCATTTACAAGAGTATTTGATATCCCTGTGGCCTTTTTAAAGTGCCATCAAAAGACAGCAGTAAAAAGAGAAAGAAAATATGCTTAGAATGTGTGTTGCCAAAAAAGCCCCAAAATGAATGGGAGAAAATAAACACCCAGTGAATTTTTTGTGCCCTATGGTATCTTAAACCCTCTTGCATTTGGACTCTCTGAACACAAACTGCCCCTAGATTTTGCATTCTATCACAAAATCAGGTCAGGCACACATGCTGGCTGGCCTTTTCCCTCCTTCTAATTACATACCAGCAGCTATAATTACTTCCAGACACTCTACAAGGTTTCTCCTTTTGGCCTGATAGAGGTTTATCATGTGGTAGCAATTAATAATGGTCACAGTGTGATGGATATCTACTGTGTCTAAATCCCAGCAAATCCTGACTGGGACTTGGGGGGGGGGGGGGGGGTAATTATTCAATCCGGCAAATCCCGGATCGGGACTAAAGGGTTCATTAATTAAGGTAGAAAGTATTTGATTTTGACAAGAAAAAAGGAAGGGATATAACCCTCCCTCCCTCCCCTCCACTCCCCCCTCCCCTCCCAAAAAATTTCTTTGAAAACAGATTTTTTTTGACAAGTAAGATTTAATTACAAAAAATATGCTAAGATAGAATATGCTTAACCAAAAAAACAAAAATTAACCATGACAGCTTAATGTTAATTAAAACAATAAGAATGTTTGAATTCAACCCCCCCCCCCCCCACCCCCCCCCGCGCCTCTCTCCTCAGCTAGAGCTCCGAGGTTCACCATTGGTGATATTATATTCAACTGTTTTGTTGTTTTTTTATCTGCCCACCATTTACATAGCCACATTCCGACTTTGGGGATGCCTGAATAATTCTGTCAGTAAAGAGTTATCAAAATTACCTGGGCACTATTTTTCAGGCTAGTGATAATTGAGGAAAAAGATCAATTTGTTGAACACGAAAAACCTGTTTTTGGTTAAAGGTTTTTGTTGTTGGCGATAACATGCAAGGTTTTATGTAAAATATTTTCCTATGAGTTTATAGCACATCATTAAAACGGTAAAGGTGTCTCATAACCTATGGGGTCGTAGGGGAGCAAGGCATCAGAGACCTCAGCTTCTAGCACATTATTACCATCTGGTATTTCTGTTTCAAAGTCTCCTCAGATAGTTTGAATCGATGTGAATTTTTTTGTCAGTTTACTTTGGCAGGGAGACATTTTGGGGGGGAGATCAGATTTTCAGATTTTCCTGTCATCAGCTATGATGTGATAGAATCACATATATGTAGCCTTGGGAGTACTGAATAGGGAATTTTTGTTTTTCTACTTCTATTGTAATGGACATGAATAATTGAACATGCATTATTCCTCTTTTCTCTCTCTCTCTCTCTCTCTCTCTCTCTCTCTCTCTCTCTCTCTCTCTCTCTCTCTCTCTCTCTCTCTCTCTCTCTCTCTCTCTCTCTCTCTCTCTCTCTCTCTCTCTCTCTCTCTCTCTCTCTCTCCCTCTCTCTCTCTCTAATGCTTGTAGTTTCTTTTGCTTGCCTTGTTCTTCTATTTCCTCTGTTCTGCTTTTCTTTTCCTTCAGTGTTTTCATATTTTAGCTTCACTGTCTTTTTCCTTCATCTGCAACAATCCACTGGGAGTCGTCTGTTGGTCTGGTTCACTCCAGGATGTCTGTGTTTGGGGCTGGTAGACGTTCTGCTAATTAATTTCCTCTCATTGTTGAGTCGGTTGGAATGAGGTTGATTTTCTGAGTCCATGTGACAACGTCTGCTTGTTGTCCTGGGTGATCTTTGTACATACAGTCAGAGTAATATTGTGTCATGTGCTTTTGTCTGTTGCAGCATGAAAGTCAAAAGTTCTCCTTCTTCTTTGCTCTGAAGAACATCTCTTTCTGCGGAACTCATCCAAATAATAACAGGTAAGCTCAGATAACAAAAAATAATTGAAAAAAGAGAAACAAAAGCTCAGGTCTTTGGACAGTGGGAGCAATCCGTTGACAGAACCAACAAAAAAAAGCAGTTTTAGTTCTGAGCCTGAGAGACACGGCCCTTTGGCAATCAGTGGGTTGGTTTCAAAACAGTTTTCAAAAGTATTTTGATAAATAGAAATAAACTACATGTCAGAAATAAGCGATGGCCAGCGACACAGATGACGCAAACATACCCAGCATGCATCCAGCTGTCTGGAGATGGATGGACTCTGCCAGTTTGCCCAAGACAAGGGCAGACAAATTCTGTGCAGTGTCCCAATGAGTTATAGGAGTTAATCAAGGAGTTAAAGGACAAGTAAAGACAAGTCCTTTGACTAATTCTTTGATTGCAGCAACTCATGAACTGTATGTATACATGTATTTATTTGGGGTAGTCATCAGTGCTCTCTTTTTTCCGTTTTTTCCCTTCTTTGGTTTGCGCTGGGGATGGGATAGCTCAGTGGTCAGAGCACTTGCTTTCCCCAAGCAAATGTTAAGCAGCATCGAGCGTCGTTACCAAGTGGATGGGTGACCGTTTGCGCGCCTTGGCTTCAGTACAGTCCCCCAGTCCACCCAGCTGTAAATGGGTACCTGCTCTCTTTAGGGTCAGGGAAGGTAAAGCAGCGAGGGAGAGGAGATGGGCACCCCCCTCAACATGCTGGCCCCTTGAGAACCTGAAGTCTCTGATACCTCGCTCCCCTACGACCACCTAGGTTATGGGACACCTTTACCTTTACCAGCTTGAGCTCTGAGGTTCACCAATGGTGAGATTTTGCGTGTACAACAGATCTCACCTACCACTGAAGTAGCTACATTACGACTTTGAGGAGCAGTTCTTTATGTGAATTACAGGGTTTTTTTTGCAACTTTATGACTTAACAGATTTGAACCCACGACCTTCCAGTCCGTACCCCAAGGCACAAACCACTGCACTACAGTGGCTGGTGTTTCCAACAAAATGAATGTGCTTCTGCTGGACATAGACATTTTTGTTTATCTTAGTAGTTTTCAATCATGAATATGGTGTCTTGTTTGTTTGTTGTTGTTGTGTTGTTGTTGTTGTTTTTTTTTGGGGGGTGGGCGTTGGGGGGAGAAAAGAGAGGTTTGCTGTAGGGTTGTTTGAAAAAAGATGTTTGGGGTGGTGGGGGTGGTGGTGGAGAAGAATTGTATCTTAATCGATGAGATTGTTCATAAGCTTGTTTCAAAGACAGGTGTGTGTGTGTGTGTGTTTTTCATGTAAAAGAACTGGTACATGGTGTGTGCAGGTATTTCGCTTTCATCACCAAGCATCCGCACGAGGCACGGTTTGCGTGTCATGTCTTTCACAGTGAAAGGTCCACACACAGAGCCAGAGATGCTCTTGGGTAAGGCGGAATAGAGAGTTGGTGTGTGTGTGTACAAGAGAGAGAGAGAGAGAGAGAGAGAGAGAGAGAGAGAGAGAGAGAGAGAGAGAGAGAGTATGTGTGTGTGTGTGTGTGTGTGTGTGTGTGTGTGTGTGTGTGTGTGTGTGTGTGTGTGTTGCAGTGGCCTCATTTTATTGTGTGCACAAGTGTATGTATACCTGTTTGTTGTGTGTTTGGCAGAAGTAGCAGTAGTAGCAGTAGCAGTAGTAGTAGTAGTAGTAGTGGTCGTGGTCGTGGTCATTAGTTGAATGAACATTACTTTCTATGCCATGCAATGTTGAAAAAAATAAAGAAAGTGGAGACAATAATATATTTTTTTAATTCTTTTATTTCAAGGACAGTGGAATAAGCGCTCCTTTGCTACTTTTATGACTAGTCCCCGCGTGTATGCAGTGTTGTAAATTTTGTGATCATTACCCATCAGCACACAGTGGCCTACTCTTCCAAAAAGCGGAACGGGTTTTTAAATGCGCGCAAGATGTTCTGCATGCGTTTGCACACGGGACCTCGGTCTCATCCGATTTGGTGCGAGGGGGGGTGGGGGGTGGTAGGGGGTTCATACACCCAGCATTGGATGTACTTGACTTTTTACCTATTGCCAGTTACCGGACAACCCAAAGAAATGATGACACTTAAGTGGTATATTTTGTTTCTGTTGTGTTTGACAGCAAAGCCCAAAGAAATGATGAAACTAAAAAAAGTATATTTTTTGTGTCTGTTGTGTTTGACAGCAAAGCGTTCAAGAGGTTTTACCAGGAGTACATGGCGTTCACCCACCCCACAGAGGACATCTGGATAGAGTAAGAGGAGCCAGTGGTAATGATGTGGGTGTGCGCGTGCACAGTGCCGTTACATGCGGAGAAGCGGGGAGGAGACAGGGGTGCCTGGATACTGTTACTGTTCATCATGTGTCGGTACACTACAGAGAGGGATCATTCATTCATTCGTTCACAGACCGTCAGCGCTGTCATCTGTCTGCTACCATTGCATCTCATGGACAGAAGGAAACTGCAGAGGTGTGGTACATGGTGATGACACCATCATGTGTGATATTGAGAACAAAACCATCTGGATTGGGGGGGGGGGGGGGGGTTACCAGTGAATATACACGCTGTGGAGTGTACCTGTCTGCACTGAGGAACAGCATTGTCATCAGTTACTACTATCATTATTTGTGAATCTGCTTGATAGAGACGAGGAATGACGCTGCTTTTATCTGGTGTGTGCAGTACGGGATTGTGGGGAAGCTGGGAGAAAATCAATGTTTTGAACTGTTGTTGCTGTGGGCTGTGCAATATAGACAGAAGACGTTTGGCAGACAAGCACAACACTGTCTGCCATTGATGGTTGAGTGGCTGGTGATGTCGTCAGAGAGGAGTGTAAAACCAGGAATATCCAACTAGGATATTCTGCCCCCAAGCCTGTATAGTTATATGGGTTGATGATGTTCAGACATTCAGAAATGCAGGTACAGAGAGACGTCTGTATACTATGAAGCTGCATCATAATACTTGGGTGATTATGTATGAACAGGTATTGGGTGACACGAGGACAAGAATGTATAGATTAATGATAGTGACGCCATCCATCCATGTGTAGCACGGATAGAGAGAGGTTAGGATAGAGACAGGGGGTGGAACAGAATAGGAACAGAGACGTTGGCTAATGTGGCAGTTGATTTTAGACAGGCCTGCTTATCTTTCACAGGAAGCTTTCAATATTAGGGCGAGAAGGAACCAGTCTGTTCTGACAAGTTGACATGGGTGTGTGCTTTGTGTGCTTCTTGGGCGCTCATCTGTCTGCCGTCAGTGAGGGAGAAATGTGATTTGTAGGACAGTGCAAGTGTTCCACACTGACGATTGAACAGTGCTACGAGTGGTCCTGCATTTTGAAAGAAACGCTTCTGTCATGTTTAATGGTGTTCTTGTTACCCTACAGCAGTTCCATGTTCTTTTGCGTGGCTGTGGTTTTCTGAAAGTTGACGGTAAATGTGCCACATGGGTGCATTTTGAAAATGAAAAGAGGACATCCACTATTTAAGACACTGTGAGAGTACTGGAGACAAGGTAAATTATAGACTGCATTTAGTAGTAGGCTAAAGTTTGTTTTTTTTCTCATGGTTCATGCTTTTTTGGGAGTCATGCTTGTTTGTAACATATTGGTGTACAAAATACTCAAGTACATAAAGTGCACTCACAATCACTCACACACACACACACACACACACACACACACACACACACACACCACACACACACACACACACACACACACACACACCACAACTGTATGGGAAAACAAAACGAACTGGCAAGAGTACAGTCATGCATATTTTCATTCTTATCATTGGCATACGATATAGAAAAGATTATACTAGCTATGCTGACCTTTGATATCGAGCAGAAGTGTTTGATACAAGATTCATTAATGACTACACACTTCATTTTACATGCCGTGTATGCAGTACGGACAGAAAAAAAGAACACTATGAGAAGACACCACATCAATGGGGATCAGTGTATGTGAACACAGTGGAGAGCTGGGGTCCCTGGCACACTGCCTTCACATTGTCTGTGGAGTTTGGAGGAAGAGAACAGATGACAAAGACGTTTCCATAAAATACCATCACTGTCATCGCGTGTGTGATACACAGAGCAGAGTGAAGGCAGAACGAGTGAGAGAGCTGTCAACCGATGTCTGTGCCAGTGTGATTCTGTACAGGCATGGGCCCAGAAGCTGAGGGAGAAGGACCACCAGCAAAGTAGACAGCTAGCCTTGTGATGATGTACATAGGCAGGAGTGTACATTGAAAAACAGACAGAAAAAAGCAGTGTGAGTATAAAGAGAGGGGTTGCTGGAGATCAGAGAATACTGCATTACTGTGGAGAGAATACTGCATTACTGTGACTGTGATACGTCAGACACCAGTGGACAGGGTATACGTGTGATGCACTTGCGATGATTAGTCACCTGCACTCCCATTTGGGTGATTTTGTTTCTTTTTGTGGGTTGGTTGGTTGGTTGGAGATGTTGAACAATGCTGTTTACTTGTTTGCCTATAGAAACCGTCAGCTGAAGATGAAAGTTATTGGGCACCATGTGATAAAAAAAAGAAGCACAGAATGTTTTGGTGTGATTTCTCTGGTTCATTTCTGCTTGACATTTATCGTATTTCGTGTGCTTTGCGTGTAAATTAGAATCATATCTGGACAGTGACCATGCATGATGAAAACATTGTGCACCAGCTTTATCTTTTGATTTGCTTTAACACACATCTGCAAACCACAGGAATCCAAGATCACATCAAGTAATATCAGCTGTCTATGGCTCCTTTTTGCCACATCTGAGCTAGTAAGCACATCATCCTAATACTGAGTTTTGATTGGAGTTTGACATGTAAATCTATGTCTGGCTTGACTACCTGTGCCAAAAACCATTGCTGAAGCCACTCTGAAGGATTCATGGAGTTAATTTCAAACTGCAGACTTCTCCTTTGAGAAAGTTTCCCCATCAAGTCTTTAACCAGTTCGCTGCATGTGTAAAACAAGCAAGCAGTTTCTGTGTTATGATTTCTACATTTTATTTATTTATTCTTTTATATCAAGGATAATGAAATAAGCACTCGTGTGCTTTTTTGCATCCATTCCCCGTGTGCATACAGTTTTGTCATCTGTTCCCACAGGCACTCAATGGCCTACTCTTCCGAAAAGCGGAACAGGATTTAATGTGTGCGCAATTTTTTGTTAAGTTCTGCGTGCATTCACACATGGGTTCTCAGTTCATAGTTCCATCTGAAGGACTTTTGGGGAGAGTGGAATCTGCACTGATATTAACTTCAGGGGGGAAAAAACCATTGGTTTGATGAGATGGGTGTGTAAACTCTTTTACTTTTGAATTTTCCCCAAGATAAAATCTTTTGAAAGGTATAAGTTTTATCTTTAATGTGGTGATAAATCTATTGATAGCTATAAGTATTTATCTTTAATACGGTGATAAATCTATTGATAGCTATAAGATTTATCTTTAATGTGGTGATAAATCTATTGATAGCTATAAGATTTATCTTTAATGTGGTGATAAATCTATTGATAGCTATAAGATTTATCTTTAATGTGGTGATAAATCTATTGATAGCTATAAGATTTATCTTTAATGTGGTCATAGCCCAGATATGGCCTCCATGGTGAATTGGACAATGAATAAAGAGGACTAATGAATGTGTGGACGATGAATGCAATCTCAAAGGAACATGACAAGTAACAAGTTATATGGTTTTGCGGGTGAAATGTCTGCCAAGTGACTGATGTAGTGTAGGGTATATGGAGCATTTTGCTTGCTGTGACACCTGGTTAACGCTTAAAATCAAAAACTGTTGTCCTGACTTGTCTTTTAAGCAATGAAGTGTAAGCTCTTTTTTTTTCCCCTTCTCTATTTTGTAACTCTCCTTCTTCACTTTTAAGTTCTGATGTGAGTGACTAAGAATGCTTCCAAGATTGGATCATGAAGGTGACCGTGATCACAATAAAGTCGGCATGAGAGTTTCCTTTTTATTATTTTTATTTTCCTTTTTATTTTTTTCCTTTGGAACTAAAAGAGTCAGGTGGCAAGGGTTCATTATTTTCAGATTTTGGAGGATTATCTGACAATTAGGTTTTTGTCAGTTTCCTCAAGGTAAAAATGGTATAGTTGACAGCAAGTGCTCTTGCAAGAGGTGACCTAACAGATGTTGATATCACATTCAGGGCTGATACCAGATTTGTGTACATATGGAGGAGTGGAAAATAAGGGTTTTTTTTCTTTTTTTTTCTTTTTGTTCTGTCTGTGTAATCAACACAAGAACTGCTATACTTATATCAGTTTATCTCTAACCTTATTTCACTTAAGGTAAAGTGTTAAGTGGTTTTGAAAACATCTAGTATGTTGTCAGTCATATTCTGTTCCCCCCCAATAATCAGAACCATTTTGGTAATAAGCAACATTTAGAAGAAAGTATTTATTTATTATATTTTTTAAAAATTCATTTATTTATTTATTTAATATCGAGGATAATGGAATAAACACTCATGTGCTTTTTTTTTACATCCAGTCCCCGTGTGTATGCAGTTTTGTAAATCTTGTCATCTGTTCTCACTGGCACTTGATGGCCTACTCTTACGAAAAGCGGAACAGGATTTAACATGTGTGCAGGATGTTCTGTGTGCGTTGCTCACATGGGGCTTCGGTTTATAGTCTCATCGTAAAGATTTTTTTTAAGAATCAAGAAGTGTAAAAACCCACCCCTTAGAGATCAATGTCAAAGAAATGTGTTTGATCTCCGATTCAGAGTACGAGTGTTCATAATATTATGCTAATAAGTAACAAATGATAGCGCAATAAACTTACATGTCAGAGTACAGGAGAAGACTTAAGACTGTAAGAAATAATGATGTAATTATACAGTGCATTTCACCAGGTGTCACTCTGCAATGTCTGTTCAAACGTTTTCTTGTGATGGAAATTTTGTTGTTTTCTTTTTTTTCTTTCTGTGACATACCAGTGGGCGGACTGTCTGTGTAATAAATGATGGCTGAAGTTGGGTGGAGCCCTAAAATCTACCACAGTGTGTGTGTGTTGTGGTGTGTGTGTGTGTGTGTGTGTGTGTTGTGTGTGTGTGTGTGAATACTGTTCTATAGAAAATGTCTTTAGTAGTTGCTGTAAATTTCTCCTAGATTTCTCTGTTAGTACTTATTTTCTTTCTGCGATGGCTGAAAAGAATGATATATCTCATTCTTTGTTAAAATATCATGATAATAGTGTAGTGTCAATCACCCTTAAAACCATACTGACAAAACCAAAATAAAAGGTAACATCAATTCATGCAAACTGGTAACACTTCGAAGTCCACACACATTTAAAGACGACACTTTCACATGCCTGTAATCATTGCAATATTTCCTTTATTTCACCTGGTTTGTAAATAAAATCTGTTAATCACATCATCAGAAGAAAAACGGGTTAAAAGTCATGAATATAAGATTGCCAGAGAAAAGCTTAATTAACAAAGCCCACACATGTCAGGCATTCCACAGCACCACCAGATCCGTCCACAGTTTCTGCATTCGTTTTGCAGTCACAACAAACATTCAGGCAATATAATACACTGTAAGCACAAGTGGGTCATGTGTGTGTGTGTGTGTGTGTGTGTGAGTTATGTGTGTGTGTGTGCGCGCGCGCGCGGTGCGTGCGTGAGTGCGTGCTGGTGTGTGTGTGTGTGTGTGTGTGTGTGTGTGTGTGCTCATACTAAAGATATTGATAAAACAGTGTTGTGAATAGTTTCTGTTTCTTCTTCAAACTAAGTGGAAAAAAACCAACAACCATAATTATTGGATGACAAGAATGGAATGATGGAAAAAGAAGGGAAACAATTTCTTTCAAAAATCTAAGTACATCAGAGTGTGGAAATAATTTGCTACAACAGAAAAATTGATAGACAATTATGCTGTGTAATGATTAAGGTGGGGTGCCATGCTTTGTAATCATAAGGGTGGGGGTGCCATAAAAACATCTTTGATATTTGTGACCTGTTTTACAAAAGGAGTCTTAAGATATATATGGTCAAATTAAGGTGTTATATTTTCTGAAATCAACAGAAATTACCTTTCGTTTGATGTATGATTCATGTTCTACCTTTAAAACTGACAAAAGTTATGGGTATTTCAAAAGAATGACAAAGCAATTTCACATTCTCAGAAAATTGGGTCTAAATTTTCAGAACTGTAGCTAACTAACACCGTAGCAGGTCAACAAAATGCTTTAAACACTTTTTTTTTTTTTTTTAATCTAACCTTTTCCATAGTACATATTTAGGAAATTTAATGCCTACAGATTCCCATTTTTGAGAAAAAGTCAAAATTGACAAAGTGGACCTACCTTCCCTTTTTTAGGGCCTCTCTCCTTTTCACTACCTGCAGTTAAGACTCATTCTGTAAAAGCGGTCATTTTGAATTCCCCACAACCTTCAATCAAGCTAAATTAGAGCTCTGTCAAATATCCTGAAAATATGGTGGACCTTTATAACAGCATTATCTATCATAATCAAGACATTGATATCATGCTATAAAAGAAAAAACTGACTAAACAGACACCACCACCGCCCCCACCAAATGAAACTTAACACAGTAATACAGAACAAAAACCAGAAAAAAAAATAAAAGATGAAATTGAGATGAACATTGCAGAAGTGTTGAAAGATTGCAAAGAGAAGTGAAATATTGCAAAGAGAAGTGAAAATGCAAAGAGTAAAACCTGATGACAAAATGCAGAAAAAAAACATCTGGTGAATATAAGGAAGGAAAATATAATGCTCTTTTTGTAAGAGTAGGATGCTAAAAGGGCAGAACTTAGGATGAATACCTTTACAAAGAAAAAAAAAAGTAAGGTAAATGTGTCCTCATAACCTATGAGTTCGTAGGGGAGCGAGGTATCAGAGACCTCAGCTTCTCTAGGGGCCAGCATACTGAGGGCGGTGCCCATATCCTCTCCCTTGCTGCTTTACCTTCCCTGACCCTAAAGAGGCAGGTACCCATTTACAGCTGGGTGAACTGGGGGACTGTACTGAAGCCAAGGCACGCAAACAGTCACCCATCCAACTGGTAACCTAGCTTGATGCTGCTTGGGTGAACTGGGGGACTGTACTGAAGCCAAGGCACGCAAACAGTCACCCACCCAACTGGTAACCGTGCTTGATGCTGCTTAACATTGGCTGGGGGAAAGTGAGTGCTCTGACCACTGAGCATCCGCCCCAAAGTCAAGTAACAGGAGAAAGAAAGAGATTAACCCATTACCCAAGCACTAGTCTTCTTTATATTAAAAAAACACAAAATTTTCTGGGGGTCAAGGAAAGCTGGAGACTATTATGCTAGCTTTACAAAAGCAGTTGTCTCTATAAAACACCTGTACCTCATCTGGGTATTTTTAACTTGTATAAAATTTATACAAGTTTAAAATACCCAGATGATATTAAAAACAGAAACTTATCAGATGAGTGGCTACTGTTTTGTTTTTAGTTTGGGGGGAGGGGGTGCTTCTTTGTGTTCAATAACAAGGTCTTTGTAAATACTATGCAGGAAACTGAACAGTTTTGCCACTCATTACAAGTTGAATACAGCTACAGTCACAATTCAATCAGCTGATTCGCCCCTCTTAAACTCTTCTTAAGACATCCTGAAAAGATTGCCAGATGCCAGAATCAATATAAGAAACTGAAAGTATTCAACCTAATCAGTAAAGCAGAATTTCACCTTAGGTCGTGCGTCAAGCCCAAAGGTAAAAAAAACAACAACAACGAACTTATCCCCACTTTTCAGACTTCAGTCTTCACCAAAGTCTATCTGTCTATCTATCCCGAGTCTGACAACCGTGGGGGCACCCCTGAAGAGATTCACAACCAGTTCCCTCCATTCCTCTCTCTGTTCTGCCTTTCTCATGGTTTGGTTGAGTTCTAGACCTGTCCATTCGCTGATGTTGTCCTCCCATCTCTTCCTTGGTCTGCCTCTTTTTCTTCCTCCTTGGACAGTGCCTTACAGTACTGTCTTTGCAAATTCTTTTGATCTTGTGACATGCCGTACCATTTAAGTTTACGCTTCTTTACAAAAGTCATCACAATCTCTTCCAGCAAAAAAAATGGACAAGACTTCAGTGACCAACAAGCCCTGTTCATGAGACTTGATCATCTGGGACAGGCGTGAACGAAAGGTGACCGACCCCTTTACCATCTCACAGAGTCTTCTCTTTTCAGAATAAAACTGTACTCTACAACATGGTTGGTAAAAGCAGACAGAAAAGGCCTAACAGATCAAGATTATATATGTAAAAAAAACAACAAAAACCCCCCCAAACTAATGCTGTTTTCATTTTGATTACCTGCTGTATAACTGAGAATAGTCAAGTTGAAGCAAGAATATAGAAAGTTTGATTTGTTTAAGAGGTCAGCATACTAGTAAAAACATTTTTATTGACAAGCTCATGTGTATACACACACACACACACACACACACACACACACACACACACACACACACAATCAGAAGCACTAAAAGCAGCTTTTTTCTTAACAATGCAATAAAACAATAACTGGCATAAAAAATACAGGTGAATTTTTCCTTGCATGTGTGCACATAATTATATGAAAACATTGCTGATTATTACAAGTTTTACTTGTACCACACTCCTTGTTGGTTGTTGTTTTTTTACCTTTTCCCAAAACAAAAGACGCAGTGGAAAACAGCCAGTGACAAAACAAATACAAAAGTTGTTACACCATAACCAAACTAAAAACAACAACTTTCATTGCCATTCATTTAGAAAAAATGAAACAAAACAAAACAAAAAACTCTACTCATTCAAATATTGTGAAATTTAAAAATCCGAATCAAACTAAAAAAATAAACTAAAAAAAATACATTCACTCAAGAATACACACTTCAGAACCAACTCTCTTAACATGCCGAAGGCTAAGCTTTGAACAGCAGACACAGGAGTCAATGAATGGGAATGTGAAACACAAGAATCCCGTAACATATGAAGGAATGTGGTACTAGTTGCCATAGTTTTTGAGGTCTTGGTTGTTCCTCAGAATTTTACAGAATGATACCCTTGGATTATCCCTCTCCTCAATGAAAACAGAATACTCCTGATGCCTTGTATCTCTTCAGTTGGTTGATATGCTGTTAACATGACTGTATAAAAACAGGTATGTTGATATGCATACTAATGGAGCAAGCAGCAAGAAACACTGTTATTGATGTACAGATAATATGTGCATTAAAAATGAGAAAAGTTCCTCATTGTCCTACTCACTGAAAAACAATTCTAAACGACATCTCACAAAATACCAATTAAACAATACACAAAATACATTTCTAAGAGCTCCAAACAATCTGCACACAAAATACAATGAATGAAATAATGAAAGAATAATCCTTAATAAGATGTGAGTCAAGCGATTCATGAAATCTCTTACACACACACACACACACACACACACCACACACACACACAAACAAACAAACTAAAATTAGCAAAACCTGCTTGGGAATGATCAAGAAGAAGGAGGCTGTGTGGTTTCTAGTTTTGGAAGCCATGTACAAACTGTTTTTCAACTGCCCAACACCGGGAAGCAAGTGCCGAGTATATGCAAGGAAAAAGACTTCATGGAAGCAATACAAAAAAAAAGGGGGGGAGGTGGTTAACATCACATAACATTATATTAAGAAAAACAGGGTATTGTACAGTATCAGCCAGGGTGATGCCAGTAATGACTGAAACAATTCTTTCCTCAGCCTATTACAAAAGTGTGACAAACAGGATAAATAGATAAGGCAGAATGTGTAAATCGAAAGACCAAACTTTTGGGTTAGAAACAACAAAAAACTTTTGGTTAGATTGTCTATTTCATTGTTATCTCACACTCCAAAACATGAAAACATTCAGGCTGAGATTTTAAAAATAATTTATTTTTTTTGTCAGACATCTCTTCTCTAACACTTCAGTCCCTGCTTTATCCCAGCCACAGAAATAGAGGCACGAAATGGCCGACTGCCAGTTTAGGACTGACAGAGTCTATTTTGTCATAACATTTGTCAATGAATGAAGTGACTGAATTTGGTAGTGAACCGTCCACTACTTGGTCAATTCTTTGACAATTAGTAAAGAAGAAAATGTTCATCATCTTTCAGACACTGAAGGTACAGCATTTTTCTTTCTTTGATAAATATCTAGGCATTACTTTTTATCTTGTGATCAAATGTCCAAAACATCTGGCAGAACTGGTAAATTATGTTATTGTACAAAATACATTCATAAAAAACTGAGTAATTTTGATTTGGTGAGTGAAAAGTGTACTGCTTTTAAAAAAAAAGTGAATTATAAAATCAGAGTAATTTTGATTTTGATGAGATGAAAAGTTGTATCTGCTTTCTAAAACAAAGTGAATTATTTGCATTTCGGTGATGAATTTTTTTTTAAAAAATCAATAACGTTTCTTTTTAAACAGAAAAAAAAGTTCAGTTCCATGAGCATTAACTTTCATTTGTCACTGGGATAGGGAACAACCTTTTTTTTTAAACATCCCAAACCATTGATTTCATGCTCTCTTGTATCTTACAAGAATGACAATGAAATATAAAAGTGACAATGAAATATAAACGCATAAAGGACAAACTACATAAGCCAAACAATCACCAAAAGAAATTTGCAATAACATATCACATACTGGACAAGATCACAGACATTTTCCCCATCCATTCAAACTCCAGCAAAGAGAGCAAGAAAACCCTGTAATCTCAAAAGTAGCTGTGGTTTCACTACAAAGGGGGTACATTTCTCTCACTCACACCAACTCTGTGACACACTTTCTGTGTAGTTTCACTACAAAGGGGTACATTTCTCTCACTCACACAAACCCTGTGACACACTTTCTGTGCAGTCACTCTCACCAACACTGTGACACAACTTTCTGTGTGGTTTCACCACAAAGGGGTAGCTTCCGCTCACATCTCACCAACACTGTGACACACTTCTGTGTGTTTCACACAAAGGGGTAGCTTCCGCTCATCACAACCAACAACGTGACACACTTTCTGTGTGGTTTCACTACAAAGGGTACATTTCTCTCACTCACACAAACCCTGTGACACACTTCTGTGCAGTCACCACACAAACTCTGTCACACACTTTCTGTGTGGTTTCACCACAAAGGGGTAGCTTCCGCTCACTCACACCAACTCTGTGACACACTTTCTGTGCAGTCACTCACACAAACTCTGTCACACACTTTCTGTGCAGTTTCACTACAAAGGGGTAGCTTCCGCTCACTCACACAAACTCTGTGACACACTTTCTATACAGTCACTGACATGTCATGATGGCACAAGCTATCACAGAAATACCTGAAATGAACATTACATTCACACTTTTGGCGACATGGAACACATCTGATCCAATCCTATAGTTTACAGCCGTAGAATGTTGTCTGGTTAAATGGAACACACCTGATTTTTCACAGAAGTATGGACAGACCACACAAATAAAGGACACAACCAGTACTTCTGAATGACATGGTTTCTGAAAAAAGGATAAATAATTCTTCCTTGAACACCTTTTTAAAACAGAAATCTCAACCCTGCCATCCTGAACGAGATCTTGGTTTCCTTACTACAAATAGATCTATAATTCCTCCATAACAGAAGCATGTTTAATTTTTTTTTTTAATTCCAGACATCTGATATGTAAAATATTGCAATGATATGCAGCCAGTTCTTGGAGAAATAAATTTCAATAAAATAACAGAAAGGACATGGTTAAAAAAAAAAAAAGAAGAAAAAAAAAAGCAACAATGTGGTTTATGAACCCTGTCCTCTCTCTCTGACAGAAAATAGACACTGATAGTTGCAGGGCTTTTTACTCATACCCTCTCTCCCTCCCTCTCCCTCTCTCTCCCCCTCTCTCTTTAGTGTCTTGAAGGTCAATCAACTGCTTAGGTCACGAGTGTTAACACAGCAGCCATCCTATATACATATATATATATATCACAAAATTCAGTAAATATATCAGTCTTGTCAAAAACTGAATTTCTTCAATATGAATAAGAAAAACAAATACCCCCCCCCCTCCCCCCAAATAAACCAAAACAAAAACAAACCCAACCCAAAAAACAACAACAAAGCCCAAACAAACAAAAAACAAAACAAAAAATTTTAAAAAATTTAAAAAACCCACAGAAACAACCAAAAAATCCTATACACTTTTCTACAGTTTTCATAATAACAGCATACAAACCCAACATCACTCAAAGTCAAGACAGCTAAGATTTAGCCCCCCCTTTCCTTTCACCTAGTCCAAGTGTGGTCAGTTCCTGCTATGATTAGCACCAGCTGGGCTGGGCTGGGCTGAATAGCAGCTGAAAGTGGGGGTGAGGGGGGGGGGAAACTGATTGCTGTATAATCCTGGTATCAACAACAACAACATCAGTTTTGTCACAAGCGGTTTCCAGAATTCAATATCCAGATCATACATGTATCTGTCAGTGTCTCTCTGTAGATGAGTCTGTTGTCTTTCTTTACAGGTCCCTCAGTCAGCTGTGGGCAGCTTTCTCTTACACGTGTAGGTTGTCATGATATGGCCTTATTGTTATGATCGTATTGTTGTCATATGCCCTCAGCACATGCTTTTTTTCTTTATTGCAAGCTATAAAATACATATCACTGTAACAAACAAAACCCCCTCCCCTCTCTCCCCAACCCCCCATCCCAACAAAACAAAAAAAAACATCAGAAAAAAACTCCACCTTTACTCATAAAGATAGTGCATAAACAGAAAATGAACACAAGCCTAGGCAAAAAAAAAAAAAAGCAACAAAGGAAAATCAACACACACACACACACTCACACACACACACACACACACACACACACACACACACACACACTCACAACACACACACACACACACACTCAACACACACACACACACACACACACACACACACACACACACACACACACACACACACCACACACACACACACACACAAAAGGACAGAAAATCAGGTCATGCTCAAATGTATAGATCCCCAAAAAGAAAAGGGAGTTGACATGCTGGAAGATAAAACAACAAACCAACCCACCGTCCGTCCGCCCATCTTGTCTTTAGGTGGGCGACCACACACAATGACCTGTTGTACACAAAGCTAAGGACTGCTCGCTGTATGGTCTAAGTGAAAAAGAATCTCTTTAAAAATGTTTCTAGGTAAAACTGGAAGACACCATAATCTAATGAACACAAAAATTGATGTTAAAAAGGCATGAAGAAGCCTACTGCTTCGATTGAACCACTACAAAAATATTCTTTACAATGATTTCAGTAAAACTGCATCATACTGCAGATAAACAGGTTAGTTCAAGAACATATATCCTGCTATGTAAGGCACTGTCACTTAACTACTAAAGTGATAAGTGAATAAAAGGTGGGTTTTTTTTTTAAACATCTTCAGTATACCAGACATATTTCCTCACACCTACACCAGGTTTCCTACTACATAATTCAAGTTTGCACAATGTTTATATAGACAGGTTTCAACACAATTAAACAATAATGCATAAGAAAATATTTTTTATTCTGATTATGATGCTTGCTAAGCTGGTTTCTACATGCATGTACCAAACGCAATGACAATTACTAATCGCCGCTTCAGTATAAAAAAACTTGGACAGTTCACCCTCAAGGGAGAACAAGTATTCACACAAATCACTGTGACAGCCAAAAGATAAAAAAAGAAAAAAAAGAAAAAGCTACAATCAAAAGGCATTAATTTCATTTTGATTACAGATATATAGGTGGAACTGTCTTTCTCTTTATCCAAACACAATGAACTAAACTTTACTTCATCTCAACAAAGTCCGATAGTTATAAAAAACAACAACAACAACAACAAAAACATTGCTCTCAATAGCCAGAATCTATGTGCGCTGAAATTTTGATTTACTCACAAAGTCTTCACCATTTTTTTTCTCCGCCATTTTTTCTTGATACTTAAAAAAAATATAATAAATACTCCTAACAACAAGGCCTTCAACAAGGTAGAAGACAGTGTGGTTGACATTGAAAATCCAAAACAAGGTTGATGTACTCTCATTACCAACCAGATGTTGAAAACCCAAAACAAGGCTGCTGTACTCTCATCACAAACATTAACAAGATGGATTCCTTCCTTCAGCTGCCCACCTCTGAGTACACCTGGTCCCGTACCTAGTTCAGCATGCTGTGATAGTCGTAGATGTTCCTGCCCCTAGTTCAGCATGCTGTGATAGTCGTAGATGTTCCTGCCCCTAGTTCAGCATGCTGTGATAGTCGTAGATGATCCTGCCCCTAGTTCAGCATGCTGTGATAGTCGTAGATGATCCTGCCCCTAGTTCAGCATGCTGTGATAGTCGTAGATGTTCCTGCCCCTAGTTCAGCATGCTGTGATAGTCGTAGATGTTCCTGCGTTGCTCCTCCACCGTCCCTTTCCACTTCTGCCGCTCGTTGGTCACTCGGTTCAGCAAGGAGCGCTGGGTGACTGCTGCCCCCCCTGCTGCTCTCCCTTGTCTGTTGTCTCCCTTGTGGGCTGGTGGCCTGCGAGGATGCTATGTTGTCCTGCGATAAGAAATGAACAATCATGTGATGATCTGTAATACACTGTGTGGTTTCTAAGATGAACAATCGTGTGATGATCTGTAATACACTGTGTGGTTTCTAAGAATGAACAATCGTGTGATAATCTGTAATACACTGTGTGGTTTCTAAGAATGAACAATCGTGTGATGATCTGTAATACACTGTGTGGTTTCTAAGAATGAACAATCGTGTGATGATCTGTAATACACTGTGTGGTTTCTAAGAATGAACAATCGTGTGATGATCTGTAATACACTGTGTGGTTTCTAAGAATGAACAATCGTGTGATGATCTGTAATACACTGTGTGGTTTCTAAGAATGAACAATCGTGTGATGATCTGTAATACACTGTGTGGTTTCTAAGAATGGACAATCGTGTGATGATCTGTAATACACTGTTGGTTTCTAAGAATGAACAATCGTGTGATAATCTGTAATACACTGTGTGGTTTCTAAGAATGGACAATCGTGTGATGATCTGTAATACACTGTGTGGTTTCTAAGAATGGACAATCATGTGATGATCTGTAATACACTGTGTGGTTTCTAAGAATGGACAATCATGTGATGATCTGTAATACACTGTGTGGTTTCTAAGAATGGACAATCGTGTGATGATCTGTAATACACTGTGTGGTTTCTAAGAATGGACAATCATATAATCTGTGATACACTGTGTGGTTTCTAAGAATGGACAATCATGTGATGATCTGTGATACACTGTGTGGTTTCTAAGAATGGACAATCGTGTGATGATCTGTGATACACTGTGTGGTTTCTAAGAATGGACAATCATTAAATCTGTGATCCACTGTTTGGTTTCTAAGAACAATATAAAAAAAGTATTATAATGAATAAAAATACCCAGTTCTGCAGTTTGTTTTTTGGTTTACACAGCAGAGTAAGAGGATTGATTCTCTTTGTCTCAGGATCTGAATCATCTTTCCTTACTCTCCATCCACAGGAAACTACAACAAAAAAACATCCACTTCTTCATCCTGTTCTTAACCCTCTTAGTCCCAAACCCGGATTTGCCAGGATTTACACACAGTAGATTTCCATCACGCCGTGACCATCACTAATTCCTAGTAATTGCTACCACATGTCAAAGCTCTATCAGGCTAGAAAAAGAAACCCTGTTGAGAGTCTGGAAGTAATTATAGCTGCTGGTATGTACTTAGAAGGAGGAAAAGGCAGCAGCATGTGTGCCTGACCTGTTTTCATGATGGAATGAGAAATCTAGGGGCAATTTGTGTTCAGAGAATCAGAATGCAAGAGGGTTAAATATGATCATGTCTCCATGCCTTAGCATCAGCTTAGTTAGGCATGGGTATCGTTTGAAGAAAAAACTCTAAAAAAATCAGGGGGGGTTGGGGGTATGGTCCCCAGAAAAAAAAAATGTTTTGATGTAAGTAAATCTATGCCATCCTAAGCTATCCAGAGGGTATTTCAGAGACACGCACACAAACACACACACACACACACACACACACACACAAACACACATCCTCCCACACACACACATAAATACCTCCCCCCCCCCCCCCCCACACACCACACCCACACAAAACCACCACCCACCATAACACCCACTATCCCCACCCTAATCCCCCCCCCCCCCCCACCACACATAAATACCCCCCCCCCCCCACACACCCACACATAAATACCCCCCCCCCACCAACACACACACACTACACACACATCCCCCCTCCCCACACACACAAACTCATCTACACCCACACACACACACCATCCCACCACCACACACCACCACACTCACCATAATACCCCATCCCCCACCTCACCCACACACACAGACCACGAGAGCAGTATGTGAACCATCTCTCATCACTCCTCACCAGGTGACTCGTGTCAATGTGACGCTCGTAGCAGCAGGGGGCTTGCGCTGCTGGATGAAGGCTCCAGACACATCAGGAACAGCATGTACACGAACAGCAGCGCAACCACACAGATGATGAAGATCACCACCACCTGACAACATCACACACATCAGGAACAGCATGTAGACAAACAGCAGCGCAACTACACAGATGATGGAAGATCACCACCTGATAACATCAGACACATCATCAGACCACTGTAGTGGATATATGTATACAGCATTCTCTGTTCTAACTCGGGAGAAAAAATCCTGATCTTATGTCAGAACACACCCCCCCCCCCCCCACACACACACACAAATAAAAACCCCCACACAAAAAACACACAAAAAGAGAAAAATATATTTAAAAGAAAACAACCAAGTACCTACCACCATAACACACTGCTAGTACACTACACTGGGGGACGGGATAGCCTAGTGGTCAGAACATTGCGCTCGCAATTTGACAACCCGGGTTCGATTCCCGTTTGAGGGGATTTTTTCTCCTGGAGTTTTTTTTTTTTTAATTTTTAATTAAAAAATACCACTGTGAGTGGATACAGCATTCGCTGTCCTCACTCCGGAGAAAAAAACCCTGATCTTTAGTATAAAAAACAAATTAAATCACAAAAAAGAGAAAAATAAATTTAAAAGAAAACAACCATGGACCATCATAATAACTGTCTGCACTAACACACTTCTAGTACACTACAAGTTGAAAATACAAACAAAACATGAAATGCTACAAGTTGAAAATAAAAACAAAACATGAAATGCTGCTTCCTTTTCTTTGGGAGTTTTGTTTTGTTTTGTTTTGATCTGTTTTGCTTTGCTTTTTTTTTTTTTTTAACCTTTTCCCTAAGGTTTGCCTGCGATAGGGTAACCAACCATCTCCTAACCCTTCTCTACGCAGCACCCACAACTGGGTTACAAAGGCATACAAATGAGCACAGAGCACATGTACAGGGAAAGACAGGTTGTCTCCCTTAACATAAGGATAGGTGTTAATCTTTGATCCTCTTCCTTTGGGCAACAGGCACAGCAAGATACCATAGAGCCACTCCCGATAGATCATTCTCACTGACCTTTTTGAGTCTGTCCTTTTGCATTACATAGTCAGCTATTCTACATATAAAACATTCTCAATCAGGGGTAGGTAAATCATGAGAAGATGTCCATGGAGGGTGAATAATAGTTCAGCCCCTGATAGGGGGGGGCTAGCTGCAGCCCTGTGAGTTTCAGTCTCTGTTATCCACAGGTCTCAGAACACCCCAACTATGATTGCACATCTGATTTCCATGCTTACATTAGCTCAAAATGTTATCATTTACACAAAGTTGAAAATGGGAGCTTTCCTTCAAGAAAAAGTCAACCACTTTCAAACAAAGGGAGCCATGACCTCTTGACTTTGTTAAAACTCTCATTTGTTACTGGTTGGATGTGTAAGAATTGGTTGAATCCTGCATTGATTTGATTTGGTTTGGCAAGATATGGTGCTATATAAATTCCATTTATTATCATTATTATTATTATTATTATTATTATTATTATTATTATTATTATTATTATCATCATCATATCATCATCATCATCATTGTTATTGTTGTTATTGTTGTTGTGTTGTTATTATTATTATTGTTGTTGTTGTTGTTATCATTATTAATATCATCATCATTATCATTATCATTATCATTATTATATTATTATTATCATTGTTATTATCATTACTATTATTATTATCATTATAACCATCATATTTTTTATTGAAAAGAAAGGGGATTTTCAGTTAGCTGTTTTACCGAAACCAAAAGTACCACACAACTAAGTTTTCAATTTGATGAAAACATGTTCATTCATGAACAGTATGGAATATGATAATAATAGTATCTGAACAGTACAGATCATGTACTGTGAAAAAACACACCTAACAAACCCACAAAATGTTCTAATATACACAGTGACATATATATATATGCCCAATTGTGTCCATATCTTGGGAAAACACCACACACACACACACACACACACACACCACACACACACACACACACACACACACACACACACACACACACACACACACACACACACACACACACACCACACACACACACACACACACACACACACACACACACACAACACACACACACACACACAACACACCTACACTTTAGGGAAAAAATTAACTGAAGAACACACACACACACACACACACACACACACACACACACACACACACACACACACACACACACAGCACAAAACAAACATCAGTTACCAAATGCTTCATAAATGATAAAAAACAAAACAAAAAATGACTAAAAAAACAAAAAAAAACCCAACCCTGACCACCATCCATACCTTGATGGTTGTGGTGTTGCGACTTTCATGCTGACATTTGCAGAAGTGACAAATGTCCCGACCAGGTTTGCTTACGTTGGAGGGCAGGACAGAATGGACCACATTTTCACAGAGGCTGCAACACAACAGCCAAGACACTACAGGCGATTCATTCAGCTTTGTCTCTGCTGTAGATAGATCTCTGCTTGCTGTGGAACTCTTTCTTCTTGTGTGTGTGTTTTAAAGCTTTAGTGTGAACAGAATTCAGGTGGGGACGGGATAGCTCAGTGGTCAGAGCGCTTGCTTTCCCCAAGCCAATGTTAAGCAGTGTTGAGCATGGTTACCAGTTGGATGGGTGACCGTTTGTGCACCTTGGCTTCAGTACACTCCCCCAGTTCACCCAGCTGTAAATGGGTACCTGCCCTCTTTAGGGTCAGGAATGGTAAAGCAGCGAGGGAGGAGATGGGCGCCGCCCTCAATATGCTGGCCCTAGAGAAGCTGAGATCTCTGATGCCTCGCTCCCCTATGACCACACAGGTTATGGGACACCTTTACCTTTACCTAGAATTCAGGAGTGTCTCTGTTAGGTCCATAAA
>CM060327.1:61157832-61160332 GCA_030674155.1 Stramonita haemastoma | reverse complement strand
ATCTAATAATAAATGTTGTGTCTGTGTATCTGCCTAAGGGACCAAATGATCTGAATACTGAGTGGATACACAACCTTCAAGATAATGAAAAGTGGTTCATAGCAGGAGACTTTAATGCACATGCTCCTTTTTGGGATAAAGAATGTAAAAAAGTATCCCATAATCGATTTGTAGAAAATATAGTTGATTCCTGTCTATACCTGCTAAATGATGGCAGTGTCACCAGAATTCCAGACATTGCTAGTCACAAAGCATCAGCCTTAGATCTTTCGTTTGTGTCTCCTGCATTAGCTCCAGAGTGTGAGTGGTCAACGTATAAAGACACACTTGGCAGTGATCACCTACCTATTGTCACAACTTTTGGTGGAACAACAACTTGCTGTGACACTCAGGAAGACAAAATCCCCAAATTTAACTACAAAAAAGCTGACTGGAAGAAGTTTGAAGACATTCTTGCGGTTTACAACACTGACAGCTTTGACACTGACAATATTGATCACTTTTATTCCAGTTTTACTAAGACCATTCTTCATGCTGCCACTTTATCTATCCCCAAAATTAACATGCTAAAAACAAGTAAACATCAGGGAAATATCTGGTGGACACCAGCTTGTGAGGAAGCAGTCAAGAATAAACGCTTAATGTATAAAATTTACCTAAAAGACAAAACATCAGAAAATAATGTTAAACAGAAACAAGCAAAAAATCACTGTAACCTTGTTGTAGCTCAGGCTAAGAAACAATTTTGGACTTCTTTTTGTTCCACCGAAATTTCAGATCATAAAGATCTTAAAAAAGTGTGGAAAAAAATTCATGAAATGAAAAGAGGTGTTAGTTTACCAGCTTGTCCAGTGAGACTGGAGAACAAAGAGTTTCCATCAAATTTAGAAAAAGCTGAAGTGTTTGCAGACATGTTTTCAAATTCCATGCGTCTTGAAGGCTTGTCACTTAAGTGCAAAAACTATAGAACAGAAGAGGAAAGTAAGACAGAGTATACGGACCCAGTCCCTGACAACAGTTCATGTATTAATGCTCCAATTCAAGTTGATGAAGTCAGAGATGCCTTACTGTCTCTTTCTACTAAAAAAACATCTGTCGGACTAGATGCAGTTTCTAATGACATGCTAAAACATTTACCGACAAACTTCATTTTTCTACTTCATAATCTGTTCAATAAATGTTGGATTGAAGGTGTTATGCCAGTAAATTGGAAACAATCCATTGTCATTCCCATTCATAAGCAGGGAAAGCCCAAAACAGACAAAACTAGCTACAGACCAATTGCTTTGACCTCACATACTGGCAAGCTAATGGAGAGAATTATTCTAAAAAGGCTGATGTATTTCTGTGATAAAAATAAAATAATACCAGTCAATCAAGCTGGTTTTCAAAAAAATAGATCTGCTATCGATAACTTGGTTAAGCTATCAACCCATATAAAACTTCAGTTTGCTAGAAGAAAGAGCGTTCTGGCAACCTTTTTTGATATAAAAAAGGCGTATGACCAAGTTTGGAATGCTAAGTTGCTATGTAAACTAAAAAACCTGGGTTTTTCTGGCATTTATTTGATTATATCAAAAGTTTTTTGACTAACAGAAGTATACAGGTCAGAGTAGATAAATCATATTCAAGTTTTAGATCTCTTCATATGGGACTACCTCAAGGTTCTGTACTATCACCTCTCTTATTTAATGTTTTGCTACATGATCTCCCCATGAAAATGTCAAAGGAAGTCACCCTAGTGCAATATGCAGATGACATATGTATGTGGATGAATGTTCCTATGAAACGAAACACACCAAAAAGATTGTTAAACTACATTAAAAAAGTATACCAGAAACAACTTAACAACATCGATAATTATATGCTTGAAAATGGATTTACTTTATCCTCAGAAAAAACTTATACTGTGCTTTTTAACAATAGCAGTAATCCAGATGAGCTACCGGCATTTAAAATTGGGACCAACATGATAGAGTATAAAAATACCATAAAGTTCTTGGGTGTTATTCTCACTTCTAAGCTAACTTGGAATGCACATATCGAACACAATTTAACTAAAGCAAAAAAATGCTTAAACTTGCTGAAGATGGTAAGTAAACAGTTTTGGGGCCAAGACACATCAAATCTAAAATGTTTAGCTACATCTCTTATTCGTTCGAAATTATCATATGGCCAAGAGGTCTTTTTCAGTGCTCCTAAGTATTTACTTAAAAAATTACAAAGTATAGACTGCAAAGCATACAGGCTTGCTCTTGGTGTGCCTTATCACGCCTCAGCTCTGGGAACGTATAACGAAGTCGGTATATTACCTTTAGATGATTACCGTCAATTAGCATGTGCTAAATATGTGCTTAGAAACAGAACGACTAGAAACTTTATTTCAGATGAAATAGAAGTAAAATCAGAATTGAATTTTCCGAAAAGAGCAAAATCTATAGCCTCTCTAATGCCTGTAAGTACATACATGTCTGAACTTGTAGAAAATTCTGAAATCAAT
>CM060327.1:61130332-61152832 GCA_030674155.1 Stramonita haemastoma | reverse complement strand
GCAGTTTGCCCTTCTTCCACCAGTTGACAAGCTAGAAAAAAAAAAAAGGTTTGAACTGCAAGGTTGAAAAGGATTGTTGGTTGCTTGATGCCCCAAGTCTCCCCCCCCCCCCCCCCCCCACACTCCTTCCCTAACGCCACTCATTATTGTTACCTTTCTGCACTTCTAGTCAAGTTCTACCCTTTCTCTATTCCCACTCTGCTACGGTACATTACATCCAGTCCACTAGGCCTAGTAATTAGTATCATGTACAGATCTTCGAGCCAGGGTCTCTGGAGTTAATTAACACCACTTTTCCGCCCTTACAATCTTCGTTTTAAAGATAAAGCAAGAAAACAACAGCAACAACGCATCCATTCTATTACAGCGGATTCTTTAGTTATTTCTACGTATTTAACCAGATCAGATCTCGTGACTCTGAATCAGACGAATACAAGAGCACGTTAGGCTAACACAATGTGTAGAGTAAACCTACCTCAGACTCTTTCAGTAAAAGAGCTGTGGTGATCAACACAAATGTTGAAAACAAAGTTTCTAATCTCATACTGGTCTGGAATTAACAGATTCGGAGTCACTTTCGGTTCTGTGATCAAGAAAAAAACTTTGCGAGGTGTAGAACTCTCTTCGTTAAAACTCCCGTAAACAATCGCTAGGGCATAACCCGGATATGTAGTATACAAAGGGACACTACTCTGGGATTTAAAAAATTGTGTTTATATTTGGCAAAAATACTACTCGTGCACGTGATTATATGACACTTACTAATTGTTATCAGTGCATCAGACTTAATTAAATATGTTTCCCGTAAAATACGACTTGCACAGTTTTGAAGGAGACTTTTTATTGCGCAAAAGTCACACATGAATCTAGCATTATTATCCAAGTAAAACAAAACAAAACAGAAAACTTGGACATGACAAATCTTGACAAATCTGGAAGACCGGCCAGTGTCCAGATGACTGGAGGTTGGAAGACTTTGTCATGCTCCACAAGAATGGAAATGTAAAAGTCTTCAATGACTACAGAACAATAGTCCTTAGCTGTCACGCAAGCAAGATCTTGTTGATCATAATTCTGAATAGGATGGAACAAAATAATAATGTTTGAAGACTGTCAGGCAGGCTACAGAAGAAAGAGAGAAACTGCAGACATGTTTCTCGTGCTCCAAAATACCATTAAAAAGGTGAAAAGTATGAATGAAGAACTTTTCATTTCCTTCATAGTCTACAGCGAGAAGGACGGTGGCAGGATGGTTAAGACGTTCGCCTGCCAATATGTAAATCGTGAGTTTCTGGGTTCGTACCCAGCCTCGCCCTTTCTTCCCAGTTTGACGAAAAAATCGAACTGAATGTCAAAGTCATTCGGATGAGACTCGAAACCGAGGCCCCGTGTGCGAATGCACGCAGAACATCTTGCACACACGTTAAAACCCCGTTCCACCTTTCGGAAGAGTAGGCCATCGTGTGCCGGTAGGAGCGGATGACAAAATTATAACAAACCAGCATGCACACAGGTGTCGTGTTTAGACACCATCCCTGAGGAAAAATCGGGAGTTGGAGTCCCAGAGCAGCTCGGGACTGTAGGTATATGGCAACGTTCTGGTGGCTCCTGCGACGGTACTGGAACCATTCGTATCGATCAATGCGCTTCCAATGGATCATTCCAGTGCCGTGGAGAGGGGGGTCTGCTGCATGGGTAACAGCTTGCCCTCCATACATACTTACCCAGGCTTTGCGCTCTACAGACTAGAGCGCAACTCCATAGTCTTCCGAGACTGATGGGTGCCTACTACTAGTCTACAGCAAAGCTGGTAACAGTGTGATTCCCCAGCATCTTTTTGACAGCATGTATGAAATGGGCTTTCAAAACAAATTACCTCCCTAATTTCCTCACATTATGAATATCCAAAGGGCACTATCAGATGGGGCAACCAAAAAAATGGGAATTTCCCAACATCTCGAAAGGAGTTAGACAAGGCTGCATCCTCTCACCTCCCCTTTTCAATATATATACACAGAGCAAGTCACGAGAGAGTCTGATATTGATGACATCGGCCTCAAGATAGAGTGCAGAAACATAACAAATCTGTGTTATGCTGATGATACAGCTCCACTACCTGATAACATTGCCAGCATAAAGAGAGCACTACACAGAGTAGACGTTAGTTAACATCAGTGCAGCTGACTCCACTTTCCCCAAAAGTCCTTCGGGTGAGACTATAAACCGAGGCCCCGTGTGCGAACGCACGCAGAACATCTTGCGCACACATTAAATCCTGTTCCGCTTTTCGTAAGAGTAGGCCAGTGTTGCCGGTGGGATCAGATGACATTTACAAAACTGCACACACACACACACACACACACACACACACACACACACACACACACACACACACCGGGCATTGGATGTAAAAAAAAAAAAAAAAAAAAAAAAAAAAAATATATATATATATATATATATATATATATATATATATATATATATATATATATATATATATATATATATATATATATTATATAATATAAAGCACATGAGTGCTTATTCCATTATCCTCGATATAAAAGAATGAATTTTTTTTTTTTAAAGAGAAAGAAGAGCGGGTCTCAAGCTCGATGCCAAAAAGACAAAATGGCTGCATGTTGCCAGAACCAGCTGCCAACCAGTCAGGTTTGTCTCATCTCAAGCTGCTTAACTGGGGAAAAGTTTGCCCGTTCATCCCGAAAGTTAAACAAACCCACCTCCACAGTGTCAGACCCTGCTTCCACAAACTCTGTTCTGGGTTGTTGTTGTTTTTTTCAAAATCGATTTGCAGCCAGTGTATGAAAATACAGGCTTACTCAAACTGAGCCTTCAATTAAAAAAAAAAAAAAAAAAAATAATATATATATATATATATATATATATATATATATATATATATATATATATATATATATATATATATATATATATATATATATGGCTGTATATCTCTTGAAAAAAAATCCTGGTTTAGATCTTGAAATACTGCGTAGTTACCATCCTATATTAGATCTATGAGACATGACAGATTGTCGCCTGCCCAACATCAGCTGTCCTACTAGTGCAAGAGCCTTTCTCAGCTGTAGTAATGTGTTGAGAGATCCTGTCCACACGAGCTAATCCTACGCACTTGCCATACGCCGAACAAAAGTCTACAGTATGTTCCACATTGTAAACACACACACACACACACAAAACACAAAACACACACACACACACACACACACACACACACACACACAAAACACACACACACACACACACACACACACACACACACACACACACACACACACACACACACACACACACACACACACGTCTAACGTCACATATATATTTTATTTAGCGGAAGGACGTTAATGAAACCGAAGAACAACGTCTAATATCACAACTTGTGAAAAGACGTTAAATGAATTTGAACACACACAAAACACATGCACTCGCCACACACACACACACACACACACACACACACACACACACACACACACAGAGGGAAGCATGCATGCGCGCGCACACATAGTTACACTCACACACATGTGTACTCTTGTCTATAAACCTCATGACGGTATAATTTCCTTTTTTTCTACTTTTTAAATCAATCCAGAGAGAGAGAGAGAGAGAGAGAGAGAGAGAGAGAGAGAGAGAGAGAGAGAGAAGCTTTCCTTGATTGAATTAATCATTTCAAGCTCAAGTACTCAGTGTTGACACTGAAGCTAAAAGTGCTTATGAAATTGCAACACATTATCATTTTGAGGTACTTTATATAAATAGGGGGGGGGGGGGGGGGGGGGGGGGGGGGGGGGGGGGGGGGGATAAAAATAATGTTCCACAAGAAGCGATCTGGAATATCATGAAGAAACTGCACACAGAGGCTTCTTGGAATAACTTAGGAAAGAAGGAAAATACACGACCAAAACCTTTCCTAAATTAGGAAGTTCTCCTCCAATCAGGAAAAGAACAGAAAAAAAGGCCAGAAAAGATTACGACAGAAAATTACAACAAAAAAAAGATACAAGAATGAAAAAATGAAAAGAAAAGAAAAGACAAAATGTTGTGGTTAGAAGGTGAATGCTCAAGAATACCAACTGCAAATCCTCAACGTAAGACAAAAGAAATTTTCCCAGCCAATCAAAAAGAAACAGGAAAGTACCGTGTTATTTCAAAATGAAAGCTTACGTACACAAAGATGGGAAAAGAACCTCTTACAGAAATGAATTAAATAATAATTAGACAGGCGGCATGGATGTAGAAAAAGACTGGCCACAATGGGTGATTTTCATTTAAATATTTATTTATTTGTTTATTTATTCATTTGTTATTTTATTTCGAGGGTAGTGAAATAAGTAGCCTGCTCTTCTCCTTTTTTTTAGATTCAGTCCCCGTGTGTATGCAGTTTTGTAAATTTTGTAATCTGTTCTGAATTGACTTACCATATAGATGGACAAGAGCTGAAACCTTTGCCACTAAAAAATGAAGTTACTATTGCAATTAAACAACTAAAAGAATGCAAACAACTGGGAATAGATAACATCCCAAGGGTTCATTTAAGTTTACAGCGTTACACCCTTTGTGTAAAAGGATTTGGGACACACACACACACACACACACACACACACACACACACACACACACACGACAAGAGAGAGAGAGAGAGAGAGAGAGAGAGAGAGAGAGAGAGAGAGAGAGAGAGAGAGAGAGAGAGAGAGTTGACACTTGACACTTGACACTTGACACTTGACAATTTTAATTGTGAAAGGCCGTGGCCCGTTACAATGGGGATTTTTCACGTATCACATACATCACATCATAAGGTAAGGAATGATAATCAATCACATGTGGATTCTACCATAAACATACAATATTTGGAAACAAAATAAAGAAAATCATAACACACACACACATACGCACACGCGCGCGCGCGCGCGCACACCACACACACACACACACACACACACACACACACACACACACACACACACACACACAGAATGCATACACGGCATACAGCTTTTGATCATGTGCATGCACGTATACACTTATAGGCAGTGCACAAAAGCTTATATAGAATATCATGTTTCACGTACTTTCTCTAGTTTTAAATGCTAGGTACAAATACTTTGCTACCGCTTTTATCACGTTAGTGTCCTTATGTTGCATGATAAAGGCAAAGTGTTCCTCTGGGCTTCTGTTTTCTGTGTTCTTAGGGAGGATCTGTTCCCTTAGGTTTGAATAGAAAGGGCAGATCAACAGAACATGTATCTCCGTTTCATCACCCGAATTACACTTTGGGCACTGGATATTTTCGGTCACATACCTGAGTCTGTGGCACTACAAATCAGATAGATATACCCAGGCGAAAACGACAATAAACATCTCGGAGATATCTTTTTTTTTTTTTTTTTTTGATATGAGGAGGAGGCCTGGAAAGGAAGAGAGAGAGAGAGAGAGAGAGAGAGAGAGAGAGAGAGAGAGAGAGAGAGAGAGAGAGAGGTGTGTGTGTGTGTGATTTAAACCTTTAAACAATCACAAAGACTTACTCTCCTTCAGCTCTCTCTTTACAATAATTTTTTTATAAAAAACCTCGGCAAGAGACTTTTTTTTCATTTTGCCATTTTTTCCCTTTACAATCTGTTTCTACTAAGCCAGATTCTTACAAGCGGAGTTGACTGTATGTCCATAGATAAAGAGAGGGGAAACATTGTTATCTTCTTTTCGGTGATGCTTTTTTTTTCTTTTTTTCTTTTTAAAGTTGTGACTTGCCCCTACTTACACTGCAAGGTTGTCGGTATCGTTGTTATTGTTGTTGTTTTCTTTTTTGTTGTTGTTGTTTTGCACGGTTTGGTTATTTGCTTCGTTTAGTTTGGGTATTAATTTGAATTTTGCTCGTCATAAATAAACCAACCACAAAGATGGATAAAGAGAAGGGGTGGGGGGTTATTGAGAGGCGAACCAGTTTATATCCTCAGTTCGAGGGACGCTACAGCCAAGTGGTTAAGATCGTTCGACCTCAACCCCACGGGTCCATGTAGTCGTGAGTTTGAACCACGGCAGCCTCTGGTGAATTAAACGTGGGGATGTTAACGGTCAACTTCAAGTGAAGACCTGTCAGTGCTTTAATTCCCTTCGTCTATGTGCACATGCAGAAGATCAAAATAACATACAAGTTAAAGATCAAGTGACTCATTTCAGTTACGGAAACACAAATATACCCAGCATACATCTCCACAGTAAAAAAGCGGCTTGCTTCATGGTTGCAAAAAAAAAACCAAAACAAACAAACAAAAAACAACAACAGAAAACAAAAAAACCCGATCGCATCGCAAAATCTCGCCAATGGTGAAATCTAGCAGAGGAGCGAAAAAGCAAATCTTGTCCTAAACAGACGAACGACTCCCAGCTTTAATCTAATCATGGGCGCCCTTTAGTCAGCCTCTAAGCCAAGACGAATGGACAATGTTCTCTTAAAAGACCAGTAGCTCTCTGTCTCTTTAGTCACATTAATTTCATGGATGGATAAACCTTCCAAAAATTAATGGTAGTTCCTTTTATTTCTCGATTCCACTCTTCAAAAATGTTTTTGCTGCTCTGTCCAAGGAGGCATTGTCCAAGGAGGAAGAAAAAGAGTCTGACCAGGACTTTTCGCTTTCTAGGCAAGTGCGTTACCTCTAGACCCCCGATCCATCCACCTCAGTAACAGACGATCCGTTTGGGATCCCTTTCACCTTCACCATCCTGGCCTCATTCTGTTTATTCTTTTATATCGAGCATAATGGAATAAGCACTCATGTGCTTTTTTTTTTACATTCAGTCCCCGTGTGTATATAATTTGGTAAATCTTGTCATCTGTTCCCACCGGCACACAATGGCCTACTCTTACGAAAAGCGGGACAGGATTTAACGTGTGCACAAGATGTTCTGCGTGCGTTCGCACAGGGGGCCTCGGTTTAGAGTCTCATCCGAAGGACTTTGGGGAAGAGTGGAGTCAGCACTGATGTTAACTCCAGGGGAATATATCCTCTCGAACGGGAATCGAACCCGGGTCGTCAAATTGCGAGCGCAGTGTTCTGACCACTAGGCTATCCCGTCCCCCACTTAGGATTCAGGAGGCTGTGTTGCCTGCTTAATTTAACATCTATAAGCTCGAAGGGGACTTCGGACCATGTCATAAGGTGACGAGAGATTAAGTATACGTAGGTAGGGCAGTGAGATTAGAAAGCAGAACAGGGGCGCCACAGAAGATGAGGCAGGTAGACAATAAAAACAAAGAAAGACCGACGAAATAAGCATAAAGAACAAAAGCTAACACGCACGAAAACCTTATCCCAAGGACCCAGCCAGATAGGTGCCTTGAGTGTGCTGTGGTAGATAGTGATAGTTTGGTGGTTTGGGTTGATTTTTTGTTGTTGGGTTATTTTGTTTGGGGTTTTTTGTGTGTGTTCTTCGGTTTGAGCTCCGAGGTTCACCAATAATGAGTTTTGCGTAATGCAACTGTTTTGCCCACTATGAAGGTAGCCGCATTAGCCTTCAGGGATTTATGCTGAGTATATTCGTGTTTCCCTAAACCCACCGAATGCTGAGATGAATTACGAGATCTTTAATGGGCATATTCAATTTTGATCTCTTGCATGTGTAGGCCTGTATAGGCTACACGAAGGAAATTGAGGCGATGGCAGATGTGCTTAAAACTTAAGTTGACCTGGAAAAATGCCCCCTTCCCCTTAACTTATTAGACGCCCCCAAGAGTCGAACCCACGACTTCATAGAGCTAGGGGTTGAAGTCGAATGGTCTTAACCACTCGTCTGTATTGTCCATCAAAGGGAGATAGAGTATAATTTTGGTTTGCTGTTGCTGACAAAGTATTGCTCAATAATGAGAACATAGTAGAAAATTAGATTTGTTCACATATTGAAATGGTATGTGTAGCCTACATTGGATGAGAGCAGCGTGTTGTCTAGACCAAGACACATATCCTCTTCTCTCTAGTTCTCTGCAGATGATAGGTATTTAACGCGTGATTTTTCAACACTGTGAAATGAGTGACGTGACGCAGTGGCGCGTTTACACTGCATCGCTTTGGTAAAATGCCAGTGCTCTCCCATCGCTGAATTGCTTCCCTTGGTCGACATCACGTCGGTGAGTCTACCAAAGGTAGGCTACACTTATTACATTTTTGTTGTGTCCTGTTCAGATGAATGGTAATGTTTACGTTTATCTACCGCCTTCTCCCTTACCAAGGAAACTCTTGTCTGTATCAAAGTTTTGTTTGTTTCATAGAGAACCCACGGCAACAAGGGGGTTGTCCCTGGCAAAATTCTGTAGAAAAAAGCCACTCTGATAGGGAAACAAATACACTTGCATGCAGGAAAAAGAAAAAAAAAAGGGTAGGCGCTGCACATGTGGCGACGCGCTCTCCCCGGAGAGAGCAGCCCGAATTTCACGCAGAGAAATCTGCCGTGACATAAAGTGGTACAAAATACAAAATAGAGCGAAATGCAAAATGAGACTATCACACCACATGAATAATGTTTAATGTTTACCATAATATTATCAGACAAGTATTATTCATATTTGAACTTTTGTTTGGATCAAATTATTATGAATTTTTAAGTTAAAAGATGTATCTCAGTCAATTGTTTGTATTCTTCTTCATACGTGTGTTTTCAATTCTGCGTAAGGGTCTGTGTAAGAAGCAGATTCATATTTATTAGTTTATTGCTTTATATAACAAGCAGTCATGTGCTTTTTTTTTTTTACATCCAGTCCTCGTGTGTATGCAGTTTTGTAAATCTTGTCATCTGTTCCCACCGGCACACAGTGGCCTACTCTTACGAAAAAAGAAACAGGATTTAACATATGCCCAAGACGTTCTGCGTGCGTTCGCACACGGGGCATTGGTTTATAGTCTCATTCGAAGGACTTTTGGGGAGAGAGGAGTCCGCACTGATGTTAACTCCAAGAAGATCTCAGTAGGCCTACATAGCCTCGAGAGCTGAGGTTTTGCATGCATGCGTGGCCTCTTCTTATATTCTCCCATAAATTGGGCATCCACACTCTGTCTTCAGATCCAGAATATCTAAAAATAGAAACAAAAATATCCGACACGGAGAGTGCAGGTGAATGAGTATTGATGGCAACTATGAAAGGAGCTTGAGGGATAAAACCCAACTGCATGGTTGGGAATGAGATTTATAACTACCAAACGAGGAGAAGAAGAAGGAGGAGAAGGAGGAGAAGAAGAAGAAGAAGAAGAAGAAGAAGAGAAGAAGAAGAAGAAGAAGAAGAAGAAGAAGAAGAAGAAGAAGAAGAAGAAAAGAAGAAGAGGAGGAGGAGAAGAAGAAGAAGAGGAGGAGGAGGAGGAGGAGAAGAAGAAGAAGAAGAAGAAGAAGAAGAAGAAGAAGAAGAAAGAAAGAAAGAAAGAAAGAAAGAAAGAAAGAAAGTAAGTTTCATTCCTAAAGAAAGAAAGGAAGTTTCATTCCTGGGCTAGAGCTGCAATGTTCACCAATGGTCAGATTTCGTGTATGCAACAGTTTTTGCCCACCATTAAGGTAGCTGCATTCCAGCTTCGGGGATCGGAGGCCTAGAGGTAACGCACCTGCCTAGAAAGCGAAAAATCCAGGTCCGAAGTGTGCGGTGGTTTACTCCCCGTTTGGGCCCCCAACTCCCCCCCCCCCCCCCCCCCCCCCCCTCCCCATTAAGACCATAAGTGTTGGTCTGGGAATAACTTTTTTTTTAAGTGTTGGTCTGGGTGCTAGTCTTTCGGATGAGACGATAAACTGAGGTCTCGTGTGTTACACATAATTATTTAGCGCAGGTAAAAGAACCCACGGCAACGAGAGAGTTGTCCCTGGCAAAATTCTGTAGCAAAAAAAAAAGCCACTCTGATAGGAAAACAACTGCAGTTGCAGACAAGAAAAAAATGGGTGGCGCTGCTCTTGTGGCGACACGCTCTCCCCGGGACAGCAGCCCGAATTTCACACAGAGATATCTGCCTGACATGGCATAAAGTGGTGTGATATGTCTAAATACGAGACCAGTATGTGTACCGTTAAAAAAAAAAAATGCCATCCGTTTTCACCGACACGGAGTGGTCTACTCTTCCAAAAGGCAGAAAAAGTTTTAACGTGTGTGCAAGACGCTATGCATGTGTTCGCACACGGGACCTTGATTTATAGTCTCATCTGAAAGACTTTTGTGGGGAGTGGAGTCAGTACTTTTTTTATCATTTTATTTATATATTTATTTACTTAGTTTTAGTCAGTACTGAAATTAACTTCAGAAGAAAATCCCCTATAACGGGCGCCTCCGTGGTGGCTCGAACACGGGCCATCAGATCACGAGCACAACGCTCTAACCACCAGGCTACCCCGCCTCCCTTTTAGAAGACTCTGCAGTTGTGTTCTAGGCTCTAGAGCGCAAAGCCTAGGCGTCAGCACTGATGGATCGGTGGTCTAGAGGTAACGCGCCTGTCTAGGTTTGGGCCTGAAGCTTGCCCCCCCCCCCCCCCCCCCCCCCCTCCCCCCTCTCCCCGCCCCCCATCCATTAGACTATGAGTGGTGGTCTGGGCGCCAGTCTTTCGGATGAGACGATAAACCGAGGTCCCGTGTGTTATGCATAATTATTTAGCGCACGTAAAAGAACCCACGGCAACAAGAGAGTTGTCCCTGGCAGAATTGTGTAGAAAAAAGCCACTCTAATAGGGAAACAAATACAGTTCCAGACAGGAAAAAGAAAACAAAATAATGGGTAGGCGCTGCACTTGTGGCGACGCGCTCTCCCCAGGGAGAACAGCCCAAATTTCACGCATACAAATCTTCTGTAACATAAAGTGGTAAATAAATAAATAAATAAATGAATAAATAAATAAATAAGTACGGAGGGCAAGGTGTTACTCATGCAGCAGACCCCTCTCCCCTCCCCTCTCCTCATTGCTGGAATGGTCCATTGGAAAGCCAAACCGCCCCCCTATAGAGCAGAAGGGGTCAAAAGATTCTCACTATCCATAGTGCCCCAGTGTGATTATGTGTAGAAAGGGGGAGATAGGGTCACCTACTCGGAAACGATGTTAGGGAGGTGACAGCCCCAATAATATGGCCTGTGTGGTCGGCAGGGCTATATGCCTAAGCAACATGATTGGATTGGATTGGGCAGGATGAGTTGCAATGGTGGCACAGTTTTATTTTTACTATCTTAACAACACAGCTGAGCCCCCCCCCCCCAAACAACAACAACAACAACAAAACAACAACCAACCAACCAACCAACCAACCAACCAAACAAACAAAAAACAACAAAACAAATACAAACAAAACAAACAACACCCCACCCCCACCCCCTCCAGTTAATTACGTTGTCTTTTGTCACCTGGGTATGAATAATAAATGAAAGGCACTCACAGCAAAAATAACTGCATTACAAACTGGTCGAAAAAAAAAAGAAGTAAATTCCTTTCATCAGTCTTATGCTCAGTTGATTATTTAAACAATGGGAACCAGCAGAGAGTAAACCGTTGTAAATCAAAATGGTGAAAGACTAGCAATCAATAGAAAAAAAAAACTCTTATTCTTGACTTTCATCACCTTTGTCCAAAAAGAACCTAGTCAACACTTAAATATATGTTTCTTGATGTTGGGGGCTGTCCTGCCACAACAAGACATGGAAGCACAGGGAGAGAGAGAGAGAGAGAGAGAGAGAGAGAGAGAGAGAGAGAGAGAGGGGAGAGAGAGAGAGAGAGAGAGAGAGAGAGAGAGAGAGAGAGAGAGAGAGAGAGAGAGAGAGAGAAAAGAGAGAGAGAAAGAGAGAGAGAGAGAGAGAGAGAGAGACAGACAGACAGACAGACAGACAGACAGACAGACAGAGAGAGAGAGAGAGAGAGAGAGAGAGAGAGAGAGAGAGAGAGAGAGGAGAGAGAGAGAGAGAGAGAGAGAGTCTTTTACATCGAGGATAATGGAACAAGCACTCAGGTGCTTTTTTACATCCAGTCCCCGTGTGTATGCAGTTTATAAATATTGTCATCTGTTCCCACCGGCACACAATAGCCTACTCTTACGAAAACCGAAACAAGATTTAACGTGTGCGCAAGATGTTCTGCGTGCGTTCACACACAGGGCCTCGTTTAAAGTCTCATCCGAAGGACTTTTGGGGAGAGTGTATTCAGCACTGATGTTAACTCCAGGGGAAAAATTTCCTCGAACGGGAATTGAACCAGGTCATCAAATTGGGAGTGCAATGTTCTGAACACTACGCTATCCCGTCACGAGAGAGAGAGAGGAGAGAGAGAGAGAGAGAGAGAGAGAGAGGAGAGAGAGAGAGAGAGAGAGAGAGAGAGAGAATAGCAATCATAACAAACTTAGAAACATCAACATTTGACCCTAATGAATAACCTTTCACATACCTGTGAACATCAGCTAAATCACAAACTTGTGTCCTGATGTTCATGGTACAGGGATTCTATTCTGGGATAAGTTCCTAATCAAAATTGAAATATTGAGAGATCAAGGGCAACATCTGTACCCAATTACGGCAACCACAATTGAACATCCAGCAGTTAGATATCCTGATAAGGGCCTCGTTATTAATCCACTTAAAAAAAGGTTTTGTTTTGTTTTCATTTAGTCAATGATCAGCATGGTTTATAAACTTTCTCAAAATAACACACACTCCAACCCTTGATCAATCACTGATAAAGTTTCACTTTTAGCATCAACGTCTACCCATAGAGTAAATATAAGGTCACACTTTTAGGCTAATATACAATATCTGCAGTCTTGTTGGCTCTAAGTGACCAATGTACTCTAAAGGCTTGATTACTCCTCTAAGAGAGAGAGAGAGAGAGAGAGAGAGAGAGAGAGAGAGAGAGAGAGAGAGAGAGAGAGAGAGGAGAGAGAGTTGAGTTACTGATCTGATGGCCTAGAGTTCTAGCCACCACCGATGCACCAACTCCATCTCTCTGGCTGGTGGCCCCAGGGCAGCCTAATATTGATGGGTTCCCCGTGGATTCCTGACCCTGGGGATGAGACGTAAGGAATCTGGGTATGGCTGTGGCGTGGAGATTGAAATGAGCGGCGTAGGAACAGCAGGACAGATATTACAGAAGATGAGGCAGCGAACAATAAACAAAAACCTACGCTCTTCCAAAAGTTTTTTTCAAATGACACAATAAACTAAGATCCTGTGTGCGAACACACATAGAACATCTTGCACACACATTAAAACCCGTTCAGCCTTTGAGGAAAAGCATTGTGTGCCAGCAGGAACAGATGATAAAATGAAAAAAACCAACCCGTTGTACATAAACATCATCCCCAAGTCGAAAAGCGGCTACCTTAATTAATTTCGAGAGGAAGGCTGTGAGAGGATGGATAAAAGCCTCATACCATAAAGCCACGTGGTGGCTGCATGTACACAAACTGACAAGAGCTTTGTGTGTATAATCAACAAACTATAACACTCTAACCAGTCTTTTGAATGAAACTTAAACTCCAACAAAGCAGATGTACAAAGAAATCTTAACTCTCTCTCTTAGACCCAATAGCCATAGCAAACACAAAGTTGAACCCAGTTGAACCCAGTTGAACCCCTCCCCTCTACAAGGGACTGGAAGTGGGGGTGGGGATGTTTATGTGTGGGGGGTGGACACTTTAACATTATATACATGTATAGGTACTAGGTGGTCAGTCCAATCGCAACCAGGGTCTTGCAGTCATGGGTTTTTGTCTGCAATTGTATGTAATGAAGTTCAGAAGTTCATGTGTCGGTCAATGCTGATATCCAGGTTGTATTTTTTTATCTTCTTGTTTTGTACTGTAAGAATCCTCTCAAAACCTCAAATAGGTGACGGAATCAAGTACCCCAGCCTACCAGGTAAGATGACTGAATCAAGTACCCCAGTCTATCAGGTAAGATGACTGAATCAAGTACCCCAGTCTATCAGGTAAGATGACTGAATCAAGTACCCGAGTCTACCAGGTCAGCAAACAAGTGGACAGTGATGGAGAGGTCTACAGGCAGCCTGCACAGCCTGAAGTGCGCGGACAGATAGCTGGCTTACAGGGCAAGGAGCAGTCTGGATGGATAGCAGGGGTCCATTTCAGACGGATAAACAGGGAAAATGACCACTGATTGAAGATCACACTTGTGTATCTAGTTCAATGTCTGATAAGGGCAGCTACTTTGATACGCAGATATGTCCAGTGTAAGATGGGCACTTCACCAGGCAATGGCCTCCCACCTCTCCCCCCCCCCCCCCCCCCCCCCCCCACCCTTCAGACTGAACTTCAGGTTTAGTTTCAGTCTGCTATGCAGGCGACAAAACTGTCCTTTTCAACCTGGCTGTTCAGACGACCTGTTCATCCAATCTGTCAGTATGAAAAGGGTAAACTGTTACATGGAACAGCTGAAAGGTGTACAAAGTAAAAGGGTTGCTGTGTGCTCCCAGGTTTCAATCATATCCTCAAGGCACCTTGCTCACACACACAACGTGACCTGTAACTTTAAACTGAGTCTGATTGGCTGGAGGTTGCCAGCTGGCCGTTTTAATCCCCAATCTAAATAGAACATGATCTACCTTGAAGGGTCAGCTTGAACCTGATACCACAAGCTGCTTTGAGACATACATTTACAGTGATTGACTACATTTACAGTGACTGACGTACATTTACAGTGACTGACGTACACTTACAGTGACTGACGTACATTTACAGTGACTGACGTACATTTACAGTGACTGACTACATTTACAGTGACTGACGTACATTTACAGTGACTGACGTACATTTACAGTGACTGACAGTCCCTTTGAGGATCTGTTTCGGCCTGGTTGTCCCAGACCTACGGCCCAGGAAAGTTAGTCCTTTGGTTTACAGAGACCACAGCTTGCAGCCCTTGCCTCACTGTTCAGAACACCTCATCATTTCAGGGGGTATGGTCCAGCCTGCTCAGGATATATATGATAAATTATGTCACTCACCATACTGAAAGCCAGATATTATCTTCTGAAAACTTTACTGTTGTCAACTGAATTTTTGAACAAGGTTAGTTCGGAACACACATTTTACTCTTCTACTTTTTTGTTTTACAGCAGCTATATTTCAAAGGTTTGTCACTCTGTTGATCAATTTGAATACTTTCTTTTTATCTATTGCAAAAGCATTTAACAAAGGGTTTGTCTGTATCGTTATTGTTAGCTTTTAAAAAAAATCAAGATTATTTAAAACAGTACAGTATTGGTTCAAGTCCGTCTGTACTGTTTTTTTTTCCAAAGAAAGTAAACTCAGAAGAAGCCTATGGAGGGAGGAAGAGAAAAAAGATGAAAGATGAATAAGGAGGAAAGAGAGTAGCAAAAACCACCAAACAAAAACAACCCAAAACAAAACAACCCCCCCCCCCCAAAAAAAAGCAAACACCCAAAACAAAAAAAACCCATCCACAACAACAACAAAAAACACCCCCCTCCCCCCAAAAAAGCAAACAAAACACATACAATAAAAAAAAAACACAGAAAAATTCAAAACACCCCAAAAAGATAAATAGATCTAGATAAGAAGAAGGGGGAAAAAACCTTGTTATCCAGTGACCTATATCGTGTCACCCTTCGTGCCTCGGTCTCATAGTAACCCTAATGTCAGCTGCTTTTAACCACTGTATCTGTCCTGGTTGCTAGGCCTATCTAAGTCATTAGGTTTGCAAAATCGTGCGCAGTGGATGGGCAAGAGGAGGGAGGGGAACATTGTTTGGGAAGGAGGAGGGGGGTATGGCGACAGTCGCTCTCTTGGGAGTAAGCGTAGTTCTTCATCTGACATGCCATTAGTCTAAACAGCAAGCTCCCAGATAAATGGAGGTGTCCCAGAGTTAGGGCACCTATCAATGTTTTGTTGAAGACGATAAAACGTATTATTGCTAGATAGCAGAAAAAAAATGACCATTGGCACACCTATGAAATGAAAAGTGCTTTTGTGTATGTTATGTTATGTTATGTTATGTTATGTTATGTTATGCTATGCTATGCTATGCTATGCTATGCTATGCTATGCTATGCTATGCTATGTTATGTTATGTTATGCTATGTTATGTTATGTTATGTTATGTTAGAAAATACTAATGAACTTTTGCTTTTGCAAGATATGGCGCTATATAAATTCCATTATTATTATTATTATCATTATTATTATTATTATTATTAGTCTATAAAAATCCAGTTATATGTGTACAGTGTTACATATAGCTCAAACTTCGCAAATTTACTTAAAGTTTGCAGTGGTATCATGTCATCATAATGTCTGTAAATTTAGACAGATTGCATGCCTAGCGTGCAATGACATTTTTTTGTTTTTAATCATGCACTGAACCAAGAGGACAATATTGTTTTAGGTTGTTTTTGTTGTTGTTGTTTTTTCATCAGTGGACAGGATAGCTCAGTGATCAAAGCACCTCCACAAGCTATGGATAAGTAGCATTGAGCGTGGCTACCAAATGGATGGGTGATAGATTCAGCACCTTGGTTTCAAAACAGCCCCCCAGCTTATCTAGTATGTAAATAGTACCTGCCATCTTTAGGGTCAGGGAAGGTAAAGCAGCGAGAGAGAGGAGATGGGCGCCGCCCTCAATTATTATGTTAGTCCCTGGAGAAGCTGGAGCACCTGGCTCCCCAACTACCCAATGGGTTATGGGAACGCCTTTACCATTACCTACTAGGCATATTCTCGTTGTCCAAACATTACAGCAAAGTTTTTGCCTTTCTCTGTTCTGCCTTTCTCAAAGGTTCTCAAAGGTTCTGCCTTTCTTTGAGAAAGGCAGAACAGAGAGAGGAATGGAGAGAAACTGGTTGTCAAGTCTTCAGGGGTGCTACCACGGTCGCCAGACTAAGGGATAGATAGATAAACAGCAAAGTTTGCCAGCCACAAAGGTCATTTTGATGCTTAAAAACGGAGTCCCAGAGCTGTGATGGACAACTACTAATGAGCATCACTGACCACCACTGAACTCACCCAGCAACATTAGCCCAAGCCAAAAAGTTTGTCAGGTTATGGACATAAACTAAGTGCCAAGGCCTACATTAAAATGTTGTTATTCGTTAAAACACTGTATTACACACTATGTTAACGCGTTTTTGTTAATGCAAGCTATATACCTTACAGTTGATTTTGTTAACTGAAATCCTCCATGCTCCAAGAAGGGTTAAAGGCGATTTAAATCTTGAATCTTGAGATATTATCTTCAGCCATCACATGCTCTGAAAATGGCAAACATTTTTTGAAGAAAAAACAAATCCTCTGAAGTAGGAGTATGGCTGTCAATATTGGCAAGGAACTTGAAAACAGTCATACTGGTCACTGCACTTCTCATTTAATATTTGTACTTGCAGTCTCAAAGTGATTCCCAGATCGGATGATTTCAGACAGAGGGCATATTCTGAGGACGTCCAAGGTGTTGTTAAACTGAGGAATGCACAACAACAACTTCACAACAGTACAAGGAATGTTTTCATGGCCACTAAGCAGTATCTTCTGACTTTAGGAATGCAACAGAACAAAATAAATAATGGGGCTTTGATCTGTGTTTGATGATTTAAGATGAATGGCATGAGATAAGTTGCAACTGAGAGGGGGGGGGGGGGGGGGGGGGGGGGGGGGCTGTCAGTATAAATAACATCTCCATCTTCTGGAAATTATGTGCTACAAGGCCCCGCGTGTCTATCCCTCTCTTTATTTCTGCTTTCTTCCTTCTTTTTTTTTTCTTTCTTTTTTTTTTTTAAAATTCCTGTCACCTCCTCCTTGTCGATTTTCTGCCTTCTTGGTCTATTCTTCTGCTTGTTTTCCACAAAAAGATTTAAAAGGTAAAAATCCTTTTCCACATCAAAATTGGATGCACTGGGCCTGACTTGTCGGGGCGCTTAATGGCAGCACAACGCACATTTTGCTCATAATTGTGATAAACAACAATAGATGCTGTCTGAGTGTTTGACGAAGAGGAAAGAGAAAGGGATACTGGAAAAGGCAGAAGAAAGAAGAAGTTGCAGAGCTCTTGAGTTACACTTAGCACAGGGTGAAGGTCACAGAGTTGTTTTCGTTGAGCGTTCCCCAGCTTAACGCTCTGGGGGTCACACAGAATAGGCATCTAACTCACTCATCCTCCCACCTGAGAATCACTATGAGATCGCAACTGCACACTGGATGAGAAGCTTGCCTGTATGACTGTGCTTAAGTAGGCCTACTTCGCCATATATTGGCAGCCATACTCCGACCAGAGGATCTTTTTTACTCTTTAAAATAAAGAAGCGCGGGCTGTAGTGTTCAGAGCTTGTCATGGCTGAGGGCAACAATCTCAGCACAACACTTTTACAACATAACACCTTTTTTTTTTAATGTAGGCCTGGGTGCTTCGTCGGCATCAACAGCTAGCTTGACACAGCTTTTGACCCTGGTCAAGGTCGAAGGGTTATCGGGGTGGCTGTGTTGTCTGTGTACACACTGTGGGCTACCAGTGGGTAGGAGCTCAGCAACATCCAATGCCCTCCTTTGTTTGCGGGGGACATGAAGGGTCCCTGTAATCTTATAGCCTACATACATGTAGGCCCCTACAGTCCCATCAATTAGTGTCAAGGACACAGACACACACTCACATACACACAGATACACACACACACACATGTACAGAGAGAGAGAGAGAGAGAGAGAGAGAGAGAGAGAGAGAGAGAGAGAGAGAGAGAGAGAGAGAGAGAGAGAACTCGAATCAATCGGTGTCAAGGACACACACACACACACACACACACACACACACACACACACACACACACACACACACACACACACACACACACACAGGGAGGGAGGGAGGGAGGGAGGAGAGAGAGAGAGAGAGGAGAGGAGAGAGAGAGAGAGAGAGAGAGAGAGAGAGAGAGAGAGAGAACTCGAATCAATCGGTGTCAAGGACACACACACACCACACACACACACACACACACACACACACACACACACACACACACACACACACACACACACACACACAGAGAGAGAGAGAGAGAGAGAGAGAGAGAGAGAGAGAGAGAGAGAGAGAGAGAGAGAGAGAGAGAGAGAGAGAATTCGAATAATGTATTCACAAAAAGGCCATTGACCCATACATGAAGGGACTAGCCGATCATTTCGTGTTCAAGTGAATTAAAAAAAAAAAAACCGACAAAACTCCAATAACAAACCAAAGAAAATCAGATGCCAAAAGTAAAGAAGAAAACAACAGCAACACAGCAAAGCAAAGCTAATTTGTAACATAACAAGAATCATCAAGTTACTAGGCCTCTCAATCAAGATAAGATATCTCTTATTTCTGAAGATTTGCTGAAGTACAGAGCAAGACTTTGCACATCCTCAAGATAACTAGTTGCCAAAAATAAACATAGTCTGAATAAGTTAGGCTGTCTGATATGTTTTACAGGAATGTGTTTTTTTTTGCCAAACTTCATCTAATTCTGGACAATACGATACAAATGTTACCTCATCCTCCTGTGTGCTTACATAATGGTCACAGCAATAAAACGTGGTCTCCTCCATTGTGCTCTTTACATCTAGATTTATAAACATCTCTCTCTCTCTCTTCTCTCTCTCTCTCTCTCTCTCTCTCTCTCTCTCTCTCTCTCTCTCTCTCTCTCTCTCTCTCTGTTGTTTCAGTGTCTTATGCTACTCTATGTACAATTTGTGCCCTAATTATCAATTCTCTAATCAATTTTAGTTATTCATTCATTTATTTAGTTAGTTACTAAATTTATGTTTAGTCTAAAATGTTGCAAACATTCTAATCAGATGTATGCTAATACCACAAGTGAATGTTATAATCGTTGTGCTTGGAGGTGTTTTCAGGTGCATTCTTGGAAAGGATTGAGAACGAAATTAAAGTGTGTTGGGGGGAAGGGGGGATAGCCAGTGTGTGAAATTGTAATGGGTCCGGTGGCCTTCTACAATAAAATTGTTCAGAGTTCTCTCTCTCTCTCTCTCTCTCTCTCTCTCTCTCTCTCTCTCTCTCTCTCTCTCTCTCTCTCTCTCTTGGTCCTCAGCTACAGCTCCGAGGTTCACCAATGGTGAGATTTTGGAAGATGACTGTTTTCGCCCACTTTTAAGATAGCTGCATTCCCACGTCAGGGAATTTATGTCTGATACACCAAGTCATAATTTAGCCATAGATCTTTTTAAATGTATGTCGAAGATGGAAGGTAGAAGGACGGTTAAGACCTTTCATCTGCCTAACAAGTAAACTGTGAGGTGCTGGGTTCGGTTCTCATCCCTGCCCCTTTCTTCCCAGTTTGACGAGAAAATCGAACTGAATCCGTACACTTATCTAAACCTGAAAACTGTTTTCAAGCACAACGTGCACTGATTTACAATGTACAACAGCTGCATTCAATTTTAACTCCACATAACACCGTGGGATGTGCTTTTGTGCATAAAAATCTGAATAGACAATTAAAGGAATCATTATTCAGTCATCGTTTTTTTTCCCAAAACAATTAAGATTGTTTTTCATGTCAGATATGCACTTATGAGTCTGAAAGATAAAAGGTAAAGGTGTCCCATAACCTGGGTGGTCGTAGGGGAGCGAGGCATCAGAGACCTCAGCTTCTCTAGGGGCCAGTATATTGAGGGCGGCGCCCACCTCCTCTTCCTGGCTGCTTTACCTTCCCTGACCCTAAAGAGGGCAGGTACCCATTTACAGCTGGGTGAACTGGGGGGCTGGGGGGGGGGGGGGGGGGGGGGGGGGGCTGTCCTGAAGCCAAGGCGCGCAAACGGTCACCCATCCAATTGGTAACGACGCTCCACGCTGCTTAACTACTTATGAGTCTAAGCTTTGTGTAAAAACAGATTCCTGAATATTAATATACGTTAATCACAGGCACGACTATTCCATTACACAGCCTTTTCTCTTTTTTTTTCATGTGCTTCTAAAAACTGCTAGAATGTTATAAAAATGAGAAATATTCTGGCGGGATGATTATATACAAATACAAGCAATAAACTTTTTTTAAGAGTGCAAAGGAATGTTTTGCGTGTTTTTACCCTTCAATTAAAAACTGCATATATTCGGGTTTGGGGACAGGACAGCTCAGTGGTCAGAGCACTTGCTTTTCCCAAGCTATGCTTAAGCAGCATCAAGCGTGGTTACCAAATGGATGGGTGACCCTTTGCACGCCTTGGCTTCAGTAACCCCAGACCACCCAGCTGCTCTTTAGGGGCAGGGAAGGTAAAGCAGCCAGGGAGAGGAGATGAGCACCGCCCTCAATATGCTGGCCCCTGGAGAATCTGAGGTCTCTGATGCCTCACTCCCCTTAGAACACAGGACATGGGACACCTTTACCTATCTTAAAAAAAAAGTGTGTGTATATATATATATATATATATATATATATATATATATATATATATATATATATATATATATATATATATATATATATATATATATTGGGACCTTTAAACATTTTACAAGGGCAGAAAACTCGTATTTCATCAAACAAACAAACCCATGGGATTGCCTCCCTTGAAAGTTGTTTTTTTTTTTTTTCACCAACATATAAAGAAAGCCCGATTACCACAAAAAAAGAACACACATCTGGCTGAATGTTTTCCACATATTTTTTGTAAGACAAATAAAATCAAAGCTACACACGTAGGATACAAAACATCTGTCAGAAAGTTTTGAAAGCAACTCATTGACGTTCCACAAAAAAATAGCTTTATTTATATTGCCACACTCAAATTTATTTACATTATCTAGAATGACACGATCAACATTGTCAATGAAGAGATCAGACACCCATGTTATCAATTAGAGAACTACTCCTACAGATGCTTTCAACAGTGTTGATACCATCATTTATTCATTTTCTATTTAAGTTTGAAAGGAAAGACCAATCCTGATTTGCCAGACTGTGTCCTGCGAGTGTCACTTTTGTCCAGCTACCGGGGCCTATCACACACCACTTGTGGTGATTGTGATGAATGAAGGGGAAGTTTTATCAGCGTGTCGCTGGGGTGAAGAAGGCTAGGTAGGAAGGCTAGGTTGGTGCCTTTGTGGTTTTGCTCCTATGTTTAAACGGCGCACGGCGCAATGTGCCTGTAGATAGGCCAACTAGAGACCTGTTCGTTTCTTTCCAAGTCACCGAGGGACATTTTACCCCATAAGCTGGTCAAAGACCATGCTCAACATATTTCCTGTTTGCCTTAGCACTCTTCAGTCATTACGGGGTCAGTTTATGCCTTATTTTTCTGTTTGAAAAAAAATGTGTCACTGAGAAAAAATGTAGAGTCTTTCAGGCGAGTATTTGCCGTCAGTATATATACTAAGCTTATTTGATAAAAGCAACATTTAGCAATAATGGGAGATAGAGATTTGGAATTTATCTAATGCACTCAGTCAAACTTAACATCGCCTGTTACAATTATTATGGGAGAGGGAGGGAGAAGGGGTTTTTTGTTTGTTTTTTT
>CM060327.1:61122832-61127832 GCA_030674155.1 Stramonita haemastoma | reverse complement strand
CTCTTTTGTTTTTACCCCCATTTCTTGGCTAGAGCGCTGAGGTTTGCCACTGATAAGATTTTGTGTATGCCACATTGATTGCATGCCCACCATTAAGGTAGCCACATTCTGGCTTCAGGGATGGTGTCTAAACACAACGCGTGTATTGGGGTTTTGTGTGTCTGTGTTTATTATTTATTTATTATTTATTTATTTGTTCTTTTATACCGAGGATAATGAAATAAGCACTCATGTGCTTTTTTTTCCCATCCAGTCCGCTTGTGTGTGTGCAGTTTTGTAAATTTTGTCATCTGTTCCCACCGACACACGATGGCCTACTCTTTCGAAAAGCGTAATAGGATTTAACGTGCGCGCAGGATGTTCTGCGTACGTTCGCACACGGGGCCTCGGTTTATAGACTCATCCGAAGTGTGTGTGTGTGTGTGTGTGTGTGTGTGTGTGTGTGTGTGTGTGTGTGTGTGTGTGTGTGTGTGTGTGTGTGTGTGTGTGCGCGCGCATGCGCGCATGCGCGTGCGCGCGCGCTCTTTTAAAAAAAATGCCACCCGTTCCTACAGGCACGCAACAGCGGGGCAGGTTTAAACGTGTGCGCGAAAGATGTTCTCTGTGCATTTGCGCACACGGGACCTCAGCTTCTAGTCTCATTTGAAGGACTTTCAAAGGACTGGAGTGGGTACTCATGTTAACTCCAGGGGGAAAATCCGTTTGATCAGTGACCTCGGGGTTGGCTGGAACCTGGGCTGTCAGATTACGGGCAACGAGGCTATCCGGCCCTGTTGCTTTTTTTTGGATTGAGTATTACATTCTATTTTTCATGTTTAGCTGTTTGTTTGACACATCCTGTCCCTATCTGGCCAGATTAGGCTCAGGCAGGTTTTCAAAAACAACTAAGACATCAATCTATCTAGTCAGTCAAAGTCAACATTTTATTTCCAGATGGTACATTGAGTAAGCAATAAATTTGCTTTTTTTTTTATCAAGCCATCTATCTATCTAGTAAATAAAAACAACAACCAACAAACCCTAAAACAAAACCAAAAAAATCCACCCCAAAATCCTTATATAAAAAAAAGACTAACAAAAATGAAGCAGCAAGCAAACAAGCAGAGTGCAACCAAGAAAACCCCACCCAAAAAATATTTACCTCCTACATTGTTACAACTCATAACAATAAAATAAACTGCAAAGGAACTAAAGGAAATATAGTGATGATGATAATAATAATAACAGAATATCTAGAACATCAGAAGTGTTTTCCCTTCCTTAGCATTTCCTGTTCTGTCAGATGGTGGTGGTGTCCCATAACCTGTGTGGTCGTAGGGGAGCGAGGCTTCAGAGACCTCAGCTTCTCTAGGGGGGCAGCATGTTGAGGGCGGCCCCACCCCCCTCGCTGCTTTACCTTCCCTGACCCTAAAGAGGGCAGGTACCCATTGACAGCTGGGTGAACTAGGGGGACTGTACTGAAATCAAGGCGCGCAAACGGTCACCCATCTAACTGGTAACCACGCTCGATGCTGCTTAACCTTGGCTGGGGGACGCAAGTGCTCTGACCACTGAGCTATTCTGTCCCCTGTCATCCATCCATCCAAAGCCTTTTTATGCCTTCTTGGCATGTAGGGCAGCAACAAAGGAATTTCTTTGTTGCTGTTTCTATAACAAACTTTTTTTTTACAGAACAGGGTTGTTAGCCCTGTGTCCAACCCCCTACCTGGGGGAGTGGGGCCACCTTAGTCGCCTCTTACGACATGCCTGGCTGGCGGGCAGGGACCCTATTCTTGTAATGCTTGCTTTGCAAGCATTCCCCGGGAGTCCCACGGGGGGTCCCCTGTCAGATCACATGCAAATCAAAATCGTCTCTCGCGACAGGAAACTATTTGGCCTATACAAGGCTACTTCACCACTCAAAGCATTAATAGACAAAACTGTCTTTGTCCGTTTAGATCTAGATCTGTTGCTGGTAAACTAGTTATACGGCCGATTTTGTAGCAAGCAGTAGGCCCTGTGATAAGCTTATCTCTGTTAAGTTTTGAATGTTTTTAAACCGTCTTGCTCTGATGTGAAATTGCACGATTGTAATTTTTTTTAATTGGCATGAAAAGTTATAGTTGTGGTCGTCGTCGTCGTTGTTGTTGTTGTCTTTGTCGGATGTTACCTAGCTTAACACGATGGGGAGGGGGGGGGGGGGTGACCCAGAATATATACTCAAGTCTTTCCCATCACAATTGGAAATCGCTCTGAGACTGTCGATATATTCTGGAAAGAAAGAAAGAAATAATAAGATATTTTATTGTTGCTGATGATCAGACATACGTGACTGCTGAGCTGGTAACATGGCCAAGATGGAACAACAGACCAAGATGAACGTGGACGATGTATTACGTCACATCGGGGAGTTCGGCCCCTACCAGAAAATCATCTACGTCATCCTCAACCTGATTGGCATCACGCATGGCTTCCGTCTCTTGCTGGCTGTCTTCATGCTCTACACCCCTAAACACAGGTACACCTCTGTCTGTCTGTCTGTCTGTCTGTCTCTGTCTGTCTGTCTGTCTGTCTCTGTCTGTCTGTCTGTCTGTCTCTATCTGTCTGTCTGAACCCGGGTCGTAAGATTGCGAGTGCAATGTTCTAACTACTAGGCTATCCCGTCTCACCGCTTCAGAGATTCGAACCCATGACTTGATGAAGCCTCAGGATGTAATTGAAACATTCTTACCCACTCGGCTATAGCTTCGGACGGTTATTAATATTCCTATAATATCTTACGTATTGTAAGCCTAGCAACAAGCATGTACTGGCTTTTAAAAATTTACTCGTGGCCACAGAGAGAGGAATGGAGAGAACTGGTTGTCAAGTCTTCAGGGGTACCCCCACGGTCGCCAGACTAAGGGATGATAGATAGATAATATATATATATATATATATATATAGAGAGAGAGAGAGAGAGAGAGAGAGAGAGAGAAGAGAGAGAGAGAGAGAGAGAGAGAGAGAGAGAGAGAGAGAGAGAGAGAGAGAGAGACAGACAGACAGACAGACAGACAGACAGACAGACAGACAGACAGACAGACAGACAGACAGACAGACAGACAGACAGACAGACAGATAGATAGATAGATAGATAGATAGATAGATAGATAGATTGATTGATTGATTGATTGATTGATAGAACGCAGGCTGTCGTTCTTAAAAGCTTATCGTGGCTGATGACAGTGGCACCAACGAAAGAGTTTAAAGAATAACAGGTTTGGCACTAAGCACATAGCTTCTGGCCCCGAACATACATTTCTTGACGACCCGGGTTCGATTCCCGTTCGAGGGGAATTTGCCCCTGGAATTAAGATCAGTACTGACTCTACTCTCCCCAGTCTTTCGGATGAGACTGTAAACGAGGCCACGTGTGCGAACGCACGCAGAACATCTTGCGCACACGTTAAATCCTGTTCCGCTTTTCGTAAGAGTAGGCCATTGTGTACCTGTGGGAACAGATGACAAGATTGACAAAACCACATACACACGGGAACTGGATGTAAAAAAAAGCACATGGGTACTTATTCCATTATCCTCGATAGAAAAGAACAAATAAATAAATAAACAAATAAATAGATAAATAATAATATAAAAAAGAAACCAGGAAAACACAATTAGGAAAAAGGGGAGTTTACCCCAAATGAACGTTCTAGTTTCGTTTCCAACCAGGTGCGCCATCCCCAACTACCCGAACGACACATACAGGATTCAGTCCCCTGGGCACGCTGACCTCGTGACCCAGTTCATTCCCAACAACACCAAGGATGCCGAGTTCGGCCCCTATGACCTGTGTCACGTGTTCAGCAGTGATGGGGCCGGCAATGGGTCCTCAGGGGCCCGCAGAAGTGTGGAGGGGTGTGACCAGTGGGTGTATGATAAATCTGTGTTCACCAACACAGCCGTGATGGAGGTGTGTTGTTGTTCTGTGCGCGATTTTTTTTTATATGTTCATTTGAATGTGCTGCTTTGTGGAGAGAGAGAGAGAGAGAGAGAGAGAGAGAGAGAAGAGAGAGAGAGAGAGAGAGAGAGAGTTCAGACTTTTACTGTACATCGGCCTCAGGCCACAATACAAAAGAATGGTGAGCGTAGAGTGTGGGCATTGTAGAATGGGCTTTCATTCAAGATCAAAGTCTGGGACTCCAGAATGAATATGAGCTAGTAGTTTAATTTGGCAGCTTCATCTCCAAGCGCATGCAGAAGTCACGTGATCACACTTTCTTGTGACGTCATAGGTTAAACACACTTATTCTACAGGCATAATTATGACATGAGTGTTATAAACATATTACTATCAATATATATGTATATGAAATTATGTATTAGCAATAAAAAGACATGGAAGTTATGTAGGGCATAAATTATCTGAAATGTGTCCTCCACCACTAAAGAGAGAGAAAGACAGAGACAGAGACAGAGGAGAGAGAGAGAGAGAGAGAGAGAGAGAGAGAGAGAGGCAAATTCTTTTATTCCGAGGATAATGAATAAGCGCTCGTGTGCTTTTTTACATCCAGTCCCCGCCCTTATCAGGGATAAGATCAAGATATAAAAAAACTCCTCTAACTAAACAACAACAATAATAATGATCCAAATACCAAGAACAAGAGACCATACACACACACACACACACACACACACACACACACACACACACACACACACACACACACACACACACACACACACACACACACACAGAGAGAGAGAGAGAGAGAGAGAGAGAGAGAGAGAGAGAGAGAGAGAGAGAGAGGCCAAAAATAAAAGTGGTAGGGGTGGGGGTGGAGAGGTTTATTCTTCACTTAATAGGGCTGGTTTTTTATGTACATCTCTTCTCTCTCTCTCTCTCTCTCTCTCTCTCTCCTCTCTCTCTCTCTCTCTCTCTCCTCTCTCTCTCTTCTCTCTCCTCTCTCTCTCTCTCTCTCTTCTCCTGTCTCTCTCTCTCTCTCTCTCTCTCTCTCTCTCTCTCTCCCCTCTCTCTCTCT
>CM060327.1:61115332-61117832 GCA_030674155.1 Stramonita haemastoma | reverse complement strand
TCATCCGCACTCTGGTGCAATTTCTCAACTGGTGAGTACTTTTTTTCTTCTGCATGGTTTTGATTTTAGTTTTCATGAGCCCTTTTCCTAAGGAGGTATCACTGTATATGGAATATTCCAGATGATCTGTGCTGCATCTGCCAAGGAATCTACTGACTAGATGAGTGACCAACTGCATGGCCTTTGCACAGGGAAACTTTTGGAACTTTTTTTGTATCCACAACCTTTTCAATGCTGACAAGAATTTCCAGGTTTAACATGTACACTAGCTGTTCCACATGCATGAACACAAAAGAGAGGCAAGCACTGGCAAATCTGCACAAAGCTGACCAGATTGCTAAAGTCTCATCCATAATTATTTAGGACCTCCTAATATGAGGAGCAGTAAGATTAGAAGCCGGTGACTTCATCCACTTGATCAGATCTGCGTGTTAGTGTTCAGCTACCAGTACACCTGTTCTTGTTCTTTCTGATGCAGGGTGTTGTACTCCTTGGGTTCGATCTTCTCTCATTTTTAAAAAAATTTTCTTAGCACAAGGAAAATGTAGAACTCTCATGATTCATGTCTGTATGTTATATGCATATTCATGCTTTCAGGGTTTATAGGTTGAAACTATTTTCCTAAGATCCATATCTACGCTTTAAGAAATCAGTTACTAAAACTATTTTTGAATAACATACATATTCATGCTTTAAGGGTTTCGAGGGCGAAGCTATTTTTCTAATATATATTCCTACATTAAGGAAGAAAACCCCTTTTTCCCTTGTACGCGTGCACTGTGGGTATGTGTATGCTTCTGTAACCCGGTAGTGAATGCTAGGTAGGAAGGGTTAGTAGCTGGTTGGTTGCCCAAAAGAGAGTTACACGTAGGGAAAAGGTTAAGGGTTCAGAGGCTGAAACTACTTTTTACTGTGGGGTGTTATGGCTGAATTGACCACAAGTTTTCCTGTCTGGCACCCTGTCTTAAGGCGGCAACAGACAAGCTTCTTCAACAGGGAGACAGGATAGCCTAGTGGTCAGAACATTGCGCTTGAATTTGACAACCCTGGTTCAATTCCTGTTGGAGGGGATTTTTTTTCCTTGAGTTAACATCAGTGCTGACTCCACTCTCCACAAAAGTCCTTCAGATGAGACTATAAACCGAGGCCCCGTGTGCGAACACACGCAGAACCCAACTAAAACTGTCTCAAACTTTTCCTGCCAAACTTACAATCTTCTAGGTGACTAAGCTCTGACTGAATGTTGTACCCTGTGGGTCAGGTTCGCGGTGAGCATGGCCTACTACGGTTTGTCTCTGACAGCCAACGAGCTGAAGGCGGGTGACCTGTACGTGAACTTCCTGCTGTCCATGTGCATGGACATTGTGGCCAACCTTCTGCTGCTGGTCCTGCTCAACCACTGGGGGCGCCGCCCCATGCACACCCTCAACATGGTCATGGCCGGCCTGGGGTGTCTGCTGGGGGGTCTGACCACTATGGTAGCGCCCAGTGGTCAGTATTGACTGGTAGAATTTGTGTGTGTGTGTGTGTGTGTGTGTGTGTGTGTGTGTGTGCGTGCGTGTGTGTGTGTGTGTGTGTGTGTTGTGTGTGTGTGTGTGTGTGTGTGTGTGTGAGAGAGAGAGAGAGAGAGAGAGAGAGAGAGAGAGAGAGAGAGAGAGAGAGAGAGAGAGAGAGATCCCCGCCCCATGCACACCCTTAACATGGTCATGGCCGGCCTGGGGGGTCTGACCACTATGGTAGCGCCCAGTGATCAGTAGTTACCTGTAGAATCTGTGTGTGTGTGTGTGTGTGTGTGTGTGTGTGTGTGTGTGTGTGTGTGTTGTGTGTGTGTGTGTGTGTGTGTGTGTGTGTGTGTGTGTGTGTGTGTGCAAAAATTCATAAGATTTACAGGTAGTCTACTTCTTGACATTTCATTTGTTGTCTTTCAGGAGTGAAGCTTGCTATCGTTTTTTAAAAAAATCCATGTACTTAAAAAAAAAAAATCTCGATTGTTGTTTGTTTATCATTTTACTACGAACTCCTGCTTTTCAGTTCCTGTTAGTATTCATAATATTTCTGGGTGTGTTGCTGTTAATAAGATTCATGTTAAATTCGTTTGTAATCCTCCACATCCAAAAAAAGGAGTGAAAGGAATTAAATCTTAAACCTTAGTGTGTATGTATTGTACACATGGGCGCGTCCTCGTGTCTGTTTTTTTTAAATTATAATTCTTTTATATCGAGGATAATAGAATAAGCACTCATGTGCTTTTTTTACATCTACTCCCTGTGTGTTTGCAGTTTTGTAAATCTTGTCATCTGTTCCCACCGGCACAAGATGGCCTACTCTTACGAAAAGCGGAACAGGATTTAACGTGTGCGCAAGATGTTCTGCATGCGTTCGCACACCGGGCCTCAGTTTAAAGTCTCATCCGATGGACTTTTGTGGAGAGTGGAGTCTGCACTGATGTTAACTCCAGGGGAAAAATCACCTTGAACAGGAATCGAACCCAGGTCGTTAA
>CM060327.1:61047832-61110332 GCA_030674155.1 Stramonita haemastoma | reverse complement strand
AGAGTCCTTTTGGAGACACTACAAACCGAGGTCCTGTGTGCAAACGCACGCAGATCATCTTGCGCACACATTAAAACCTGTTCCGCTTTTCGGAAGAGCAGGCTATTGTGTGCCGTTGGGAACGGATGACGAAATGTAGCCTACAATACTGCATACACACGTGGATTGGATGTAAAAAAAACAACAACAAAAAACAACACATGAGTGCTTATTCCATTATCCTCGATATAAAGGAATAGATAAATAAATAAATAAAAGGTACCCCGATTCTCCTCAGGGGTAACATAGGAGAGAAGAGAGATCTTTGATTTTGTCCTGAGGAATTTTCAGTTTTGTGGCTATTGGTGTCGATTGTCACCTACCTGGGTTCACTACCTGTCAAATTACTTTTGTTTTTAAAGACTTGATATCAGACACTACTGTAAAGCACCGCAGGATGGGGGAAAACATGTAGCCTACTGTATCCACAATCAGCAAAGTAGAACGCATCTGTAAAAAAAATATTTGAACATTATTCGTATACCTTTACTTCTGTTGTATTATGTCAGGACTTGTACCAAAAAAAAAAAAAAAAGTTCTACAATGAAATTGAAATAGAATGTGGTAATGCATAGTATTGTATTGAAAGTAAAAGGTAAAGGTGTCCCATAACCTATGTGGTCGGTAGGGGAGCGAGGCATCAGAGACCTCAGCTTCTCCAGGGGCCAGCATATTGAGGGTGGCGCCCATCTCCTCTCCCTCGCTGCTTTACTTTCCCTGACCCCGAAAGAGGGCAGGTACTCATTAACAGCTGGGTGAACTGGGGGACTGTTATTGTATTATAGTAATAAAAAACATCGATGCAATCACCCTCATTCCTGATCTGGCAGTACTTGGTCTTATGGTGTAAAACAGAGGTGAATGCCCCACCCTCTTGAAGACGTTGTGCCAGTAAGTGTTTGCATTGTTTGTCTCCACCCCCCATTATTTTTCTTGGTTTTTGCTTTCCACATCTAATCATCTGCTTTTTCAGACAAGCCTTGACCCCCCCCCCCCCCCCCCCCCCCTCTTAAAAAAAGACCCACCTTTTCTCTCCTCCAATGCATGATTAGTGATTCCCCCCCCCCCCCCCTTTTTATTTGGCAGCAAGGGAAACAAGATTGTAAATAGGGTTGGGTGGGGTTTTTTCTCAAGTTTTAAATTTGTTTATATATATCTATATATATATAATAGATATATATAAACCTTTTAATTTTTGATTTTTTTCCCCCACTGGGTTGGGTGTAGTAGCCGATGTCCATTCTGCAGTTTTTTTTTCCTTGCCCATGAATAAAACCCACTTCTTGCTAGCTACCCAATGGATTTGTTATGTTATGTTATATTGTATTCTGGGAATAATAAATTAAGCAGTGCTGACAGTGGAGTGGTTGGCATCCTCAGCATGTGCCCAGTTGCCTCACGAGACTCGTTTTTGTTGTTGTTATGTGGTTGGGGTTTTTTGTTGTTATTTTTTGTCTAAAGTCATTTCAATTGCAAGGGTCAAATCTGGGCTTTCACCTTCTTTCCAAGTCCAGAACCAACAAAATTAAGTTTATAGCAGTCTTCTCTGATACAAATGGCATCATTGCAATTTAACTGCTGTGCAAATCTCAGAGATAAAAATGTACATGAATTTCTCAATCCGAGATAATAAAGTGTTCTCGTACTTGTAGAGTGGTTTGATTATAAATGATCACTTGTATGGGATAAAACCTACATAAACTGGTTTATTTCTTTTATACCACTTTTAAGCCACGGCAGGTTTTTCTGTGTGAAATTCAGGTTGCTTTCCCCCCCCAAGGGGAGCGCATCTCCACGAATGTAGCACCACCCATTTTAATTTTTTTGTGCGTATGTGCTGACTTTGACTTGAAAAGAAGGTGAATGCCTGGATAGATCCCTAGCCAATAACTTGGCTTAAAAAAAACAAAAAAAAAACGAAAAAGATTTATTAGATATTCCAAGAGAAAATACTCTGCAGTGTGAAGGGCATCTTTTATCATCTGTTTCCTGTGTACAGGCAAACTAGTTTCACAAAATGAGCCACAGCACTAATGAAGCACAGTTATATTTTAAAATATCTTTTGGAGGAGTTACAGCAACAAAGAATGGGACTACTTGTCAATGAGATGCTTAAATAAAATAAAAAAAAGTGCTTTTGATTAAATTGCAATGGCAGTGAAACTTGAAAGACTTCAGTAAAAATGTGTGAACTTTGCATACATGAGCATGTAGAGAACTATCAACAAATAAAAGCTAATCACTTATTACCCACTTCTGGGACACCCAATTTACGATTCCCTGGGAGCTGGTTACTGGTCAGAGCACTCGCTTTCCCCAAGTTGAGTTAAGCAGCGTCAAGCGTGGTTGCCAGTTGGATGGGCGACTATTTGCGCGCCTTGGCTTCAGTACAGTCCCCCCAGCTGTAAATGGGTACCTGCCCTCTTAAGGGTCAGGGAAGGTAAAGCAGCGAGGGAGAGGAGATGGGTGCCGCCCTCAACATGCTGGCCTCTAGAGAAGCCGAGGTCTCTGATGCCTTACTCCCCTACGACCACCTAGGTAATGAGACACTTTCACCTTTACTTTCACTATAAATAACAACCCCAACTTATTTACCAGCCCTCGTCATTTTTCAGGTTGATAAGAGTTGTTGGATATTTGAGGGGATTGTGTGGTGTTAACTTTGAACACATAAATGTTTAACTGGCTGAATTGTCATGTTGTTGTGGTTCCCTTACGAAAATGGACTTTGCACACACACACACACACACACCAAAAAGCACTCACACACACACACACACACACACCAAAAAGCACTCACACACAGAATATAGCCGTATCTTGCCTTTATTGTTTTTGAGGCAAAGTGGCAACATGTTTATTCAACTTTTGTAAATGTGTTTCTGATAAGAGGGGAAGTCTCGGTACCATTATTATACTGCTTACCATCAAATTGTGACAGTATCGCAGTCTTTCCACCAGATCTCCTGTCCTTGCAGGCTCATTGAGACATAATCAGCTGGTACAATTGCAAACACGGTGACAATCCCTGCGACCACATTGCAACCTTTCATCAAGATGGCTGCATCGTGTAGCACAGCGGAAGATACCCCGCATACAAAGTCATCATGGGCACCAGTCTTTCAGGAAGCCAACTTCTGAACATTGTTGTGTAAATATACGGAACAACGTGTAATACCGATGAAGGTTTTGCACCCTACAGAGAAAACCAAAACCCTTGTGACTGAACCAGCTGTGTAACCATCGTACTGGATACAAAGACAGACCATGTATAAATATATTCATCCCCGCTCCTCCCACACCTTCACAAAAAAAAAGAAAGAAAAAAAAAGCATGCTTTGGTTAACTGCATCATCTGAAATATGAACACCTAAGGTGTGCATCAGTAGCCTCATGAATGTCCATTCTAGGAAGAGGTTCCATACAAACAACACAAAAAATCAACCTTGATTCAAAGCGCCTGTGAGCAGTAATTCTACTGCTGTCGACTGCAAATATATCTTCAGACTTTTTTGCCACAAAGTTTCCCAGACACTCAAAAAGACTAGCAAACTCACAAAATATTTGGAAAAAAAAATCATGCACACAACACCACTCAAGTTTCAATACAATCAAAAACTAAAAGTAAAACAGATAATGAGATGAGATACAAAGGGAGTGACTACATTCATTTTGAAAAATACCTATTGGGAGGGGGGGGGGGGGGGGGGGGAGAGAAAACAAAAGCAACAAAAAAACCCAAACAAATCCACGAGACAAACAGGTTACACACACACAATGTGTAGACAAAAGTTTTGTTACTTTTGTGATCCTGGATGCAGGCCGTGGCGACGTGCTAACCACACAGAGGAAACTTGTGCGTAGATTTACACAGCTAATTGTACAGCTCGGCATTACACATTACAGCAATGCCCCGTTCAACAGTAGCACAGAAAGCTGACTGGGAAAACCTCACTTTCCTATACAACAGTTCAGGGTACAATTGCTATACACATGAAGATGAAAGCCTTGTAATTTATGACATAATGTTCTCTTTTGCAGCTGGAAAACAAACTTTGAATGGTTTTTACGTTAGGCGAATGTACCAGAACACAAACGGATTTAGACAGACCAATGTCTGAATTTCAAATTTGTTAAGTACAGAGTAGCTTGTACTAAAGAAAAAAGCCAGAAAAGCAATGCAAGTATCAACTGAGAACAGAGTGTGCTTGTTTTCAGAAAAGCAGACGACATCTTACTTTCAGAACTATCACTACCAAAAATGAGTGCAGGTCATTGCACATAGTTGAACAAATAAGTAAACTGACATGACTGAGCAACAACTGTTGTTTGCTTTCATTCCAACAACATTTTAGTAGCAATGCCTGCAACCGATGCAAGTTGAACAATCTGACATAAGATTCAAAATTACAAACACAACCACTTCAAGGAGCTAAAGTATAGGGTCTAACAAAGCAAACTGGAAAGTCTACATCCAAGAAAGCAGATCATCATGTAAGCCAGTTCAGTTTGTAGCAGACCTGATGAAAACTACCAAACATGAAAGCTCACAGTTCATCTAACTTTACAAAACATAACAAAACCCCATTCTGAATGAATGCTGCTGTTACACAAACAATGATGACCCTGTCGATACTCATTCTGCGATTGAAGTTTTGTTCCAAGATTGCCATGACTCAAGATTTCTGTGACAAACACACCATACAGCAGATTCAGAGAATAATGCCACGCTGTTCCTCCACATAGAACACAGAGGCAGGCCTGTTCATTCGTTCCACACAACACTAAGTACTACAGTACACAGGGACAAAGCCTGGTGCTCAACAGCCTTACCCTTGCAACCATATGCTGAATAAAAAAGTTCAGTTCAACTACAGGGTACCAACTCAAAACTACAACTCAGAAAGCAGACTACTAACTTAGGAGACAGGCAGTTACTGAAAACACTATTATGCTGCACATCACTGAAACGTGAATGGTTTGAAGGAAGGCGAGCGGGCAGAGCAGGGCAGAGAGAGAGAGAGAGATGCACTAAACTAAAGGTGGAGAGCGTAGCATAGACTGAACCACACAGCTGAAACACTTCTGCTTCTGGTACACATGACATGTTGAGCACTTGTAGTGAGGCCAGCCAGCCAGCCAGCCAGCACAGCGAGTGAGTAAAGCACTGTAGAGACAGACGGTTTGCAGGCTGGTCATGCATAGAGCGGGCAGGTCAATCACAGACGACATCACAATCACTGGAGCAACTCCAGCAGCAACGCACCTCACCTCACCTCACCACACTTTCTGATGGCAACCAGTTCAAACAAAAGAGCCACAGACCCAACCAACCAACCAACAACACTGCTGTTCACACGTCCAAGGACTAAACACCTCTCCCTAGCACTAACTTTCCACAGTCTGATCCATACATTTCTAAAGAACAAAAAGGAACACACGAGTGTCTTCCTCAAAGTCTGACTTGGCGTAGGAGATATTGCTAGGGAAACCCTACTGTTCTCTCTTGCCAGATGGGGAAAAAAATAAGAGATGAAACTACCTTTCATACAACCAAAAGTGACTGCAAGCAAAATACCAGAATGATTGTTCTGCTTGACATTGTTTGCATAAATCACATAGTTAAATGCATACACGACAAAATCAGATTTCTGTACATGACACAAATACCAGCTTATACTGAATACTGTAAGTGTACTTTTCTTGCTTGTGCAATGTTTATTAACCCTTTTTTTCAAGCTGACCTGCGCTGTCAAGTTTTTGTGTTTTTTTTTGGTTTGATTTTTCTTGTTTACACTTTTCTTTTTTTAAGTCAAGCATACAGTTTTCTATCATGAAAAAGGCTGAAAAATACCAAACAATGCCAGTCTCAAAACATACAAACAAAAACAAAAACGAAAAAGAGTAGATATTTATATGTGAATACACAAAAACAGTAAGTAAAGATGTACGAATGAACCCACAAAAAAGCAACGTGATACAGATATTACACAAAGAACTGACATCAGACCAAACACTGGATCATGTCCAAATGATACACACATTACACAAAGAACAGACACAATACTGGGACATCACAGATTTCCCTACACCATCTTGTGATCCAAAGTTATAAATAACACACTCCCAGAACATGCAAAGTCAGACAATCTACTGTGTCAAGAAATCTGTTTTGCTTTTTAAAAAAGAGAGAGAGAGAGAGAGAGAGAGAGAGAGAGAGAGAAAGAGAGAGAGAGAGAAAGAGAATGAGAGAGAATGAGAAGGAACAAAATCATCAAGAAAATCAGACCAGCGAAAATGATTATTCCTCAGGCATGCAAGCACATGGAAAAAACGAAAGCACTTTGGCCATTGCCGGGCATTCCTACCCACCCCATATAGTCCACTCACTCATCTCTGTTCTTTTCCTAGTGCCATTCTCAACTGCTTGCTTTTTTTTTTTTTCTTCTTCTTCTTCTTCAGTCTGTCTTACCTCTTACCCCACTTGTACCAGCACTCATCCACACTCAACAACGACATTTGACTTGAAGAAAGAATGAATGACGATCAAACAAGCTGTTAGTCTCAAAGACAAAAAAGAAGGGTTTGAGAAGGGCGACGCTCGTTCCTAACAGACCCGACCGAAAAGTCTGACGCTTGGAACAAGAGTATAAATAAATCCATCCTTCGCTAGTTGGTTTGAGGTGGGTGGAATAAATACAGTCATCATCAGAGAGGAAAGGTGGTGGGCACCCTCTCCCAGTGACCGAGTGAACAGAAGCACAGCTGTGAACACCGAGGTGGGTGCTGGAAAACCTGTGTGTGACCTGACCACAGCTGTTCCGAAAACTGCACCAGGCCACTCCAGGCTGGGCACACCTTTCCATTCACCTGCCTGACATCTCTCTCATGAGTATTTTTCATCTTCACGTTCTAGTGCACAGACTCTGTCCACGCAAAAACTTTTCAATGGCCAAAACGCTTTGTTTAAAGACCTCCCCCCCCCCCCCCCAAAAATACTGTCCATTAAAATAAATGGTTAACAACAAATGTTACACACACACAAAAAAGAAAAATTTCTTGTTATTTTCTCCACCCAGCGCCAAAAACCTCTTGAAATGAAGTGGCATACAAGCTGTCAGGGCTTTTGTTAATTATTTCAACATACCACCTGAACACACAAACTCACACACACAAACTCAAGAGCAAGTTTCGTTGTAGAAACAAGAGGGCACACCACATACACACACACAACCTTCACTTACGCCAACAAAAAGCACACACACAACACATCGGCAGCAATGATTCTGCAAGGCACATGGACCATGTCAACAGAGAACTGTAGGCTCTACACACAACCACACCCAACCCTTGCCCTCCCTCTCCCCTACCTTCCCTCCTCAATACTGAATGAACAAAGTCTTTATCATAGACACCCCTACAAATGCAAAAATAAACTCTCCCATCCTCCTTCAACTTCTGCTCCTATTGCTGAACCAGTCTCTTCTTCATCAGAAGGGAACAAAAAAGAAAAAAAAAGGCATTGAAGATCAGCTCTGGGGGAGAGAAAAAAAAAAAAAAAACCCAAACAAACAAAAACCCCCAACCACCTTTATTATTACTCTGTATACCTAGCTCTCCCACCCCCATTCCTTCCTTCCCTAGTCAAGTTCTGTCCAGGGTTTGAAATCAACCCTCCACCCACCCTCCTTTTTCCCTGTCCCTATCTATACACGGTAGCACGTACAGCAAAGGACACACGCTTTGTTCCACAAACAGCCGAAAGGTCGTGTGCTGCGCCTCGAAGGTCCCTGGTCGACCCCCTGCCTCAGGAGGGGGGTTTCCACGGGGTTCGCGGCGTGCTGAACCCTCGTGTTCCATCCGGTCCTCGGGGCGGGCGGTCGACCACGACGCGCGGCGCCGTGTCATCCGTGAAGCTCTTCAGGCGGCTGATCAACCTCTCTGGCCGCTGGCGCTCTCTGCAAAAACACAGGCATGGAACACAGCTGTCAGTTTCACCCCCCTTCCAGCTCCTCTCAGCTGATAATTATCCCATCCCAGCCCAGCCCAGCCCAGCTGATGCTATTTATAGCAGGAGCTGACCACACACAAACTAGGTAAAAAGGAAGGAGCGCGCTAAATTTAGCACTCTTGACTAGGCCCCTGTCAAGAAAAGGAAACTAGCATGGTTCGGCCATGTCACACGCCACAACACCCTCCCCAAGACAGTCCTACAAGGAACGCTAGAAGGTGGCAGACGCCGAGGCAGACAAACCAAAAGCTGGATGGATAACATCAAGGAGTGGACCCGCCTGGACAGTCCAACGCTCATTCGGAAGGCGGAGGGCAGGGCTGGATGGCGAAGGCTGGCTGCAGAATCGTCTCTCATGTCTCCTCCACAACCATTCCGGTCATGAGAAAGAAGAAGAAGAAGAAGAAGAAGAAGAAGAAGAAGAAGAAGACTAGGCCTTACTGAGTGATGTTGGATTTGTGCACTGTGGGAGTTGCTCTGTCAGGCGTTTTCATCATGTGTCATTTTATATTTCAACTGGGACTTGAACTGAGCAATATCTGTGTGGTATTTTCCTGTAAATGTTTGACTGAGAAAAGTGGAAATCACTGCCATGTGGGAAGGGGAGAGGGGAGGTGTAATGAAGAATTCAGCACTTTTTGAGTTAAACACAATAAAGACAGCAACTCTAGTTAACATTAGATTACATCCATCTGAACAGGACTGACTGACTGCCTGCCTGCCTACCTGACAGACAGACAGACAGACAAACTGACTGACCACTGACTGACGGATGGACGGACAGACAGACAGACAAACTGACTGATTGACGGATGGACAGACAGACAGACAAACTGACCAACTGACTGATGGATGGACAGACAGACAAACTGACTAACAGACAGACAGAAAAACTGACTAACTGATGGATAGACAGACAGACAGACAAACTGACCAACTGACTGATGGATGGACAGACAGACAGACGGACAGAAAGACATACCAACAGACCAACAGACTGACACACAGACAGACTACACAGACAGACAGATAGACAGACAGACGACTCACGTGATCTTCCTCAGGCTGCAGGCGGAGTACTTTCCGTTGCGCTGGTTCTGCACCACCACAAACTCGACCTCATCGCCGGGGGAGATCTGGGCGCTGTCGTGCACCTCCGTCATGTGGAAAAACAGCTTCTTCCCCTCCTCCACCTCGTAGTTCAGGAACCCAAACTGAACACACCCCACCACAACACCAACATTATTAGCGGGTATACCACAATGATGAATGGAGACAAGCATGGACAATGTATTTATTTATATTCATTCTTTTATATCGAGGATAATGGAATAAGCATGAACATTTATTAATTTATTTATTTATTCTTTTTTATCAAGGATAATGGAATAAGTACTGTCTTCGTAGTTCAGGAACCCAAACTGAAAACGCGACACCACAACACCAACATCATTAGTGGGTAAACCACAGCGATGAATGAAGACAAGCATGGTCAATGTATTTATTTATTTATTCTTTTATATCGAGGATAATGGAATAAGCACTCGTGTGCTTTTCTTTTTACATCCACCAACATCAGCCGGTAAACCACAGTGATGAATGGAGACGTGAATGTAAGCATGGTCAATGTATTTGTTTATTTATTCTTTTATATCGAGGATAATGGATAAGCACTCATGTACTTTTTTTACATCCAGTCTCCGTGTGTATACAGTTTGTAAATTTTGTCCTCGTAGTTCAGGAACCCAAACTGAAAACAGGCCACCACCACCAACATCATTAGTGGGTAAACCACAGTGATGAATGGAGACAAGCATGGACAATGTATTTATTTATTTATTCTTTTATATTGAGGATAATGGAATAAGCACTCATGAGCTTTTTTTTTTTACATTCAGTCCCCGTGTGTATGCAGTTTTGTAAATTTTGTCATCTACTCTTACAAAAAGCGCAAGATATCTGCATGTATTTGCACACGGGGCCTCAGTTTATAGTGTCATCCAAAAGACTTTAGGGGAGAGTGGAGTCAGCACTGATGTTAACTCCAGAGGAAAAATCCCCTCGAACAGGAATCGAACTTGGGTCGTCAAATTTCCAACACAAATGTTCTGACCACTAGGCTATCCTGTCCATGAAGACATGAATATAAGCATGGACAATGTATCAACTTGAATGCAAGTAAAATGTCTTTGCGCAACAACGACCATCACGAACAGTGATAGCTACTTGAAAAAAGATTAATCAGTATACATGTGAACTAACAAGTACAAGTGGTGCCACTGCTCTTGAACTGTCACAAACAGAACTTTACAAATACAGCAACAACAAAAATGAAGATGTATCGTTATGTTTAAGCATATGGAGAAAAGTAAAAAGCCTTTCACCTTTTGTCATGTTCCCACTTTCGAAAAGCAGAACAGGTTCTAACATGGGAGCAAAATGTCCTGCATGCGTTTGCACACGGGACCTCAGTTTATAGTCCCATTTGAAGGTTCCTTGGCGGAAGTGGAGTCCACACTGATGTTAACTCCAAGAGAAAATATCCCTGTTAACGGGATTCGAACCCCGGTCAGATATCACGAGCGCAACGCGCAGCGCTCTAACCAACCAGTCTATCCCGTATGACTCAACCCCAGATGACCCCTGACCTGTCCCTTGACGGAGTCGACCTTGGCGCGGACAAACTTGCGCTGGGCTGCCAGGTTGATGGCCCTCAGCACCTCAGTGCCCTTGACCTTGGCCACCTGGAAGCTGACGATGTCATCCTTCTGTAGAAAGTCCCGTTTGTCAGCCAGGCTGGTGATGCCGTAGGGGTAGGTGACTGGGGCTTCCCCTTCCTCCACTGAACACACACACACACACACACAACACCACACCCACACACACACATTGTAGTTACATTATTAGTGTTAAATGTTCCTACTTTGTTGAGTTTAAATTTTGCTCCTGTTTTTAAGAGTATTATTGTTATCACTTTTTTTTTTTTTTTTAAGCGTACAAAAATACCACCATTAATACTATCTTATAACGTTTTCTCTTTCTCACCCCTTCCACTCACTTCCATTACACTTTCCACTTTTCTGTCTAATATCACTTAGAGTGAACAGACAATTGAAGAAACACACACAACACACAACACACAAACACACACACACAGAGTTCAATTCTAAACATTCTCTTCTCTCACGAAACAGAGGAAATTCAAGTGGTTACAAGCCGTACATAAAAGAAGAATAAAGTATGCAACGTCATCTTGTACACATTTCAAGACAATACCATACCTATACTTAGGGGTGTGTGTGTGTGTGTGTGTGTGTGTGTTGTGTGTGTGTTGTGTGTTGTGTGTGTTGTGTGTGTTGTGTGTGTGTGTGTGTCTGACTTCAGCAAGCATGGAAACGCCAGAGAAAAAAACGGTTACAGGTTACACTGAGCCCCATCTTCATTCTCTCCTCTTTCTTTCTACACTGAACCTTCTCCCCATTCTCTCCTTTTCTTTCTTACCTTCCAGGCCTACACTGTGTTTGTGATATTTTTATTTGAAGCATATAATGTTCGAACAAATATGAAATGTCGCTATCTTGTGTCTTTTGATTATGATTCCTATCAATATGCCTGTCAGTAAAAAAAAAAAAAAAAAAAAAAAAAAAAAAAAAAAGCCTGTCAGTATTGTTACTGCCCTTCAGGGATGATTAAAGGTTTTTGACTTGACTTATCCCCATTCTCTCCTCCTCCTCCTTTCTTACATTCCAGGTCTACACGAGTCTTATCCCCATTCCCTCCTCCTCCTTTTTCTTTCTTTCTTACATTCCAGGTCTATACTGAGCCTTATCCCCTTCTCTCCTCTCCTCAGCGCTTTGATTTATTTTTGCAAGATATAGCGCTACATAAATTTCATGTATTATTATTATTATTTCTCTCTTTCTTACAATCCAGGCCAGCCTGCACGAGGCCGCAGTACTCGTCCTGCTCAGGGTCCACAATGCGCATAGGCCGCACAATCTTCCCCTGCACCGTGCCTTTGGTGTACACATCTCCTGCCAACACACAGCACATACAGTCATCACAAGTAAGTGAAGGATTCTTTCGATGATTTCTTTTTTTTTTAAATGTAAGGATGGAAAAATGCCATCCAATCGACAAACCCAACACAAAAACCCCTGTTTGTGTACATGATTTTGCACAGATAAAACTGAGTATTCTAGCCAGAAATAACATGCTTGTAGAAAAATAAGGTCTTCATTCAGTGGTTTATCCACAATTCAACACCAATGATAGAAGACAGGAAAGTGTTCTTTTACATCAAAGATAACAAACCAAGGAGAGAGAGGGAGAGGGGAGGGAGGGGGCGGGGGGGGAGAGAGAGAGAGAGAGAGAGAGAGAGAGAGAGAGAGAGAGAGAGAGAGAGAGAGAGAGAGAGAGAGAGAGAGAGAGAGAGAGACAGAGAGAGAGACAGAGAGCAGAGACAAAGACAGACAAGAGAGAGAGAGACAGACAAAGAGACAGAGATATGAGAAGAGTCAGAGACAAACTGATAGACAAGAGAGATGAAGAGAGGAAAAAAAAAGAACAAAAAAGAATGCAACATTTTCTATGCAGTGATAAAGAGAACAGTGGACAGCACAGGCAGGTAGGCCTGTGTGTGTGTTATGTGTGAATACAAAGAAAAACCAGCCCACAGGTCTGAGACAGAAACCACCCACCTCTCCTGGTCCCACAGTGCCTTTGGCCAGTTTGCGGATGTTCTCAGCACTCATCTTGTTGCTCTTTCGGGCCAGCGTGTACTCCACTTCATCGCCTAGGTCAAGGTCATTGTTGGCGTTCCCATCAAATGCACTACAAAAAGGGAAAAAACACAACAAAAAACCCCATGACTTCTGATGTTAAGTTTAAAGATTTCAGCCATGTCCCACTCAAACACAGAACATCGTGCACACACGTTAACCCTAGTCGCATGGCTCCCGGAATATTCAGGGATGCCTGGTGGGAATTGGGGGCGGGGGGGAGGGGGGAGGTCACTTTACTGTATCATGCTGCTTTGTACTACTTTCTGTCTTCGACAGTGATGGTCTCTGTCCGTCTCTCTCTTTCGTCCATTTCTGTTGTCAAGTCAATCAATCTGGTCATGTCTGAGGAGGGGGGTGTAGTCTGAGGCCACGTCCAACAACAACAACAACAGCAGCAGTAACTGAACTGTGAATGCCCAGGACAGTGCACAAATCCAACATCACTCAGTAAGCCTTGTCAAAGAAGTGCTAAATTTAGCGTGCTCCTTCCTTTTACCTTGTCCAGCTGTGGTCAGCTCCTGCTATAAATAGCACCAGCTGGCCACAGCTGGGATGGGATGGGATAATCAGCAGCTGAGAGAAGCTGAAACTGGGGGAAATTGACAGCTGTGCCAGCATCCATCCATCCACCCCTCACTCCTTCCTTCCTTCCCTCCTGTCTGACCTCTCAGCATCCATCCATCCATTCCTCACTCCTTCCTTCCATCCCTCCCCTCCCTCCATCACTCCTTCCACCCATCCATCCATTACTCCCTCTTTCAATCCATCCCTCCTCCTTTTCATCCCTCCCTCCATCACTCCCTCTTGCCATCCATCACTCCCTCCTTCCCTCCCTGTCTGCCTGTCTGTCTGTGTGTGTTGACTGCCTGCCTGACCTGAAGTGGAAGAAGACCTCCTGGTCGTGCTTGTCGTTCTCGATGAAGCCGTAGTTGTCCTTCAGCGTGGCCACGTAGCCCTGGCACCGGCTGGTGGGGCTGCGGAACAGCACCTTGATGTTCACCGCCACCTTCCGGCTGTTTGTCTTCTGCTCCCCCACCTGGAACTCCACCTGCTCAGGTGCACACCACACCACGTCAGTGACAACACAGGTGTGTCGCGCGCTCTTTTTGGCGCGTGTCTAGTTTACTGGTGAGATCAGATTTTCAGAATTTCCTGTCATCAGCTACGATGGATGTCCCAGTTTCATTCCTGTCAATCCTATCACTCACACTTTCTCCTCCACTTGAGCTCGAGTGGTGGTCTGGGCGTTAGTCTTACGAATGACATGAAACTCTGATGTGAGTTCGAGCAGCATGCATTTAGCAAATGTAAAAGAACCCATGGCAACAAGAAACTTGTTTCTAGTAAAACTAAAAAGCAAACTAAAACGAAAGGTCATTATCATGGAAAAAACAAGACATGCAGACCCCTCCCCAAAAAATAACATACACACACACACAAATTTGTAAATAGGGTGTCAGTGCTCTTGTGGTGGCATACTTTCCCTAAAGAGAGCAGCCTGCACAAACTGATCTACAGTATGTCTGGTTTTATCCACTTTATTATTGTATTTTATACCACTTTATGTCACAGCAGATTTCTCTGCTTGAAATTCCGGCTGCCCTCTTTTTTTTTCCTGTCTGCAACCGTTTTTCTTTCCTATCAGAGTGGCTCTTTCTACAAAATTACAACCCTCTTGTTGCCGTCAGTTCTTTTACGTGCAATAAATTGTGTAATACTAGGGGACCTCAGTTTATCACCTCATCTGAAAGACAAGCACCCAGACCACCACTCATGGTCTAATGGATGAAGGAAAAGTTTTGGGCCCAAATACTTGCCAAATTGTTTAACAATGGCCAAAACAGCGTGTCACAAGATAGCTAGTGTAAACCCCGAGTGTGACTCCAATGAGTTAAGTACACTGCTTTTGCAACCCCAAGATTAATGATTTACACTTACTCCAAATCAAAACGGATCTGATCTCTGTACATAATATACATGCAGAGTCACCTCCATCTGCTCAATACAGGGCCTAGTTGTTAGTATCAAAGCCTGTCTCCCAATTCAGAGACAGGCAGACAGACATACAACACACACACACACACACACAACAGAATCAAGACCCTCATAATATCAAAGTCATGGTTAAGAAATTTTCTGCATGAAACACACAACTTGGTTCTTTTTTCAGAAGGATAAAAGGGGGGGGGGGGGGGTAGAAAATAAACCACATCCATCAACCAAACTAAATTTAAACCTTCTTCCCATCCAAAATCTTGCAGAGAATCTCATTCATCCTAATCTATTATTAAAAAAAAAAAAAAAAACCAGGTAAGGCTGTCCCATAATCTATGTGGTCCTTGGGGAGCAAGGCATCAGAGACCTCAGCTTCTCCAGGGGCCAGCATATTGAGGGCAGCGCCCATCTCCTCTCTCTCACTACTTTACCTTTCCTGACCCTAAAGAGGGCAGGTACCCACTTACAGCTGGGTGAACAGTACTGAAGCCAAGGCACGTAAACGGTCACCATCCGCTTGGAAACCACACTCGATACTAGCTTAACCTTAGCTTGGGGGAAAGCAAGAGCTCTGATCATCACTGAGCTATACTGTCCCCCAATCTTTCACAACTGACAACAAACAAGCCACTTTTTCCAGCCAGTCTCACTCATGACAAGCATCCTTTCATTTTCATGTTCTTTCTGTGCCAGAACAGACCAAGCAGTCGCTCCTCACCTTGTCTCCATAGTGCGGCACTTCATTGGTGTTTTTCAGGTCTTTCAAGTTGTACACAATGCTCTGGATCTTGGAATTGAAATCGTATTTGATGCTGCCACTCTCAGCTTCTTTGTTCTTGTCTGCCAATACAATTACAACACCATCACCTCACCTTTTGCTTCAGCATCAATGTCGATTCTGTGATTTTTTTAAAAAAGCGGCCTATCTTGAAAAAAATGAAAAAACAGGGCATTTGAAAATGAAAAAAAGCCCCCCTCATAAAAAAGACCAATAGTATTTTCTCATATTACGATTAGTAGCGCCTGGGCTTTATCACAGTTCTTGATTAAACCATTGCTGCTGGGGGGCAACACCATTTTGGGGTGTTTTTTTTGCAATATAAAAAAACCAGGTAAAGGTAAAGGTGTCCCATAACCTATGTGGTCGTAGGGAAGCAAGGCATCACAGACCTCAGCTTCTCCAGTGGCCAGCATATTGAGGGTGGCGCCCATCTCCCCTCCCTCACGGCTTTACCATCTCTGACCCTACAGAGGGCAGGTACCCATTTTTTACAGCTGGGTGAGCTGGGGGACTCTACTGAAGCTAAGGCAGGCATAATTTGAACAGTGAAAAAAACAAAACAATCAGATGTTTACATGGAAACACTGTAAATTTCAAAACTATAAACAATCTCAAATAAAAAAAATGTATGATTTTATCACTTCACTAGTGTTAATTTTTTTTTTTAAATGACCAAAGTCATTCATCATGGCAGAATGGACAGGCAAATTTTACTGCAACTCTCCAATAGAGTAAACAGCGTTCAATCAAAACGCTAAAAGGAAACAGTACTTGCAGCCATAGAAAAACCAAGCAAACTTTCTCTGTAGTCAACCCTTTGACATAGACAACAGTGAACAAGACAACGCACCAATGACTTGACAGTAACAAAATGTAAGTATTTAAATAACACCTCCCCCCCCCCAAAAAAAAAAAACACCAAGAAAAAAACTCCAACACACACACACAAAAAAACAATACAAAACTTGTAAATAAAAGCATATTACACAAGGTTACAACCTGTTGACCCTACCCTCCCTCTCTGCACATCACCCCCCCCCCACCCCCCAAAAAAAACCCCCACAAAAAAAAGCCAATAAAAAACTTGAAAGTAAAAGCATGTAACACAAGGTTACAACCTGTTGACCCTACCCTCCATCTCTGCACACCCCCCTCCCCCCAATAAAAAACAAAAACGAACCACCCCAAAACTTTGAGTAAAAGCATATAACACAAGGTTACAACCCGTTGACCCTACCCCCCTCTCTGCCCATCAACCCCCCCCCCCCCCCCCCCCCACCCCCCCCCCCCCCGAAACAAAGAAACCCAGGTAGAAAGAAGGCTATCTGTCCACTGACTTTGGTTTTTGTGTGTGGCTGGCTCCTTCTCAATGGTGCCGACAAAGAGTGCAGGGTGGATGGTCATGAAGGAGACGGTTCCTTTGGGCAGAACCTTGATGCGCGTGGCCACCATGCGACTGGCTGACGATGGGTCCTGCACAACAACACAACACCTCTCTCATCATCATCATCATCATCGAGGATAGGATAGCCTAGTGGTCAGAACATTGTGCTCGCAATTTGACGATCCAGGTTCGAATCCCGTTCGAGATTTTTCTCTCCTGGAGTTAACATCAGTGCTGACTCCACTCTCCCCGCAAGTCCTTTGGATGAGACTAGAAACCCAGGCCCCGTGTGCAAACGCACGCAGAACATCTTGTGCACATGTTAAACCCTGTTCCGCTTTTCGTAAAAGCCATTGTGTGCCGGTGTGAACAGATGACACGATTGACAAAACCGTATACACACGGGGACTGGATGTAAAAAAGCACAAGAGCATTTATTCCATTATCCTCGATATAAAAGAATAAATAAATAAATAAATCTTGACGAACTAAAATGGACATGTACATGTGTAATTCACTAAAAAAAAAAAAAAAAGCAGTGCTTTTCAAATTCCGTAGTTCCCACACGTAGGTAGGTCTGGGAAAAAAAAACAGGACTTAGATCTCACTATCTTTAGGGGGATATAAAAGAATGAATAAAATAAAAACAAAAGAATAAATAAATTTTAAAAAATAAACAAACACATGACTCACAGGCATGACAGTGAACTGGACCTCGGCCTTCTCCTCAGGGATATACTCGGGGTCCATGAACTCGCTGAAGTGGAAAAAACATGCGGGCCTCGCGGTCAGCACACTGAATGAACCCGTACCCTTCCTTCAGTGTGGCAATCACGCCCTGTGAGCACGACAAAGTGCGCATTACAGACGCTCCTCTCCCCTTCCAAGATTTGAAGTCAGGATTACTGACAAAGACATTATTTCTTCTATAACATCTCTGATGTGGTGGTGGTAGTGGCCATAATACACTAATAATAATGATAATAATAATAATAATATAATAATAATAATATGTAATTCATATAGTGCTGAATCTGATAAAGCAACAAATCAAAGCTTTTACATTCAAATCATTTACACGCATGCAATCATCCATGAATGAATAAACTAATCTCTCTCTCTCTCTCTGGGTTGTAATTAAGGAAATTCTAAGTACATGACATTTTGTGTGTTGTGCCCAGCCCCCTCCACTGTCCCTTGTTAATGGGCATCCTGCCTATAACAATAAACTTTTGTCATTTGTCATTTGTCTCTCTCTCTCTCTCTCTCACACACACACACACACACACACACACACACACACACACACACACACACACACACACCTTATACACAAAAGAATTTCTCCATGTTAAAACAATTACGACACTATTACAAAAACATTCTGTTTAATCTTCCATGATAGAAAATGAACTATAAATAACAAGAAGTCATTTCAAGTTGGGATCAACTTCTTGAAAACAAATTAAGAGAGTAGACAGAATCTGAGGAAGTTCCCACAGAGGAGGAAGAGAGAAAAGAGAGAGAGGGAGGAGAGAGGAAGGGGGAAGAGAGAAGAGGAAGAGAGAGAGAGGAGGAGGAAAAAGGAAAAGAGAGAGAAAAGAGGAAGAGAGAGAGGGAGGAGGAGGAGAAGGAAAAAGGAAGAGAGGAAGAAAGGAGGAGGAGGAGAGAAGGGAAGGAAGAGGAAAGGAGGAGAGGAAGAAGGAGAGGGAGGAGGGAGAGAAAGGAGAGGAAAGAGAAGGAAGAGGAGGAAAAGAGAAAGAGGAGGAGGAGAGAAAAAGAGAGGAAGAGAGAGAGGAGAAGGAGGAGGAGAGAGAAGAGAAGAAGGAGGAAGAGAAGGAGGAGGAAGAAGGAGAGGAGAAGAGAAGGAGGAGAAGGAAGGAGGAGGAGAAGGAGGAGGAGGAGGAGGAGAAAGGAGGAGGAAGAGAGAGGAGGAGAGAGAAAAGGAGGAGAGAGAGAGGAGGAGGAAAGAGAGGAGGAGGAGGAAGAGAGAGAGGAGAAGGAGGAGGAGAGAAGAGAGAGAGGAAGGGAAAGAGAGAGAGGATGGAAAAGAGAGAGGAGGAAGGAGGAGAGAGGAAGAGAGAGAGGTGAAGGAGGAGGAAGAGAAAGAAGGAGGGGGATTTATGAGAAAACAGGAAGAGGAGGAACAGAGAAAGAGGAGGAGAATTGAAAAAAAGAGAGAGAGGAGGAAGAGAAAGGAGGCAGAGAGGAGGAGGAGGAGGAGGCAAAGGGGGGTTTACAGTTTCCCGCAGTTCTCCATTGGCAAATGTGTCCTCCAGCAGCTGTATCTGGCAGGCTCGCTTCAGGCCGTCGCGTCGATCTTTGGCGATGTTGAAGCTGACAATGTCCCCTGCTGCAGCGTGCAGTCTCCATACTGGTCCTTGTCTCCAAACTGAATCTCCTCCGATTCCTCTCTGCAAGACATCGGGTAGACAAGACACGGTCATTGCATTTTCTTCTGTGTTAAAGCACACACACATGTATATATAAAAACACACTCAAAATAAATCATTTTATGCAGCTTTGTTTCTCACACAGGTCTGGCAGTTTTATTCATAAACAGGCCATTCTTTTTCCTTACCAATTCCGAAGAAACCTACACACTTAGAATTCCTCAACTTAGTCTAAAAGACAGATCGCACGAACCACTTTGTTTTTAAGACAATTTACTCCACCCTTGCTTTACAATTTACTACTCACTGCTGTAACTATCTAGAATAAGCTCTTGACCTTTTCAAGAACACATGCCTGTGTTTTATTTATGCATGCATGAGTGGTGAAATAGAGAAGGGTAGAAAGAAGGGTGGATAACTGTGAGCTTTTCAGAGAAGGGCAGCAATCTGATTTACCATCATTTCCCACACTGCCTTCAAACAAACAAGAGCTTTCTCCCCTCACTGAACAGCAATACACAACCTTAATTAAACTAACAATACTTTTGCTATTCATCACCTAGTACAATTTAAATAATAACAAAATTTTTTTTAAAAAGCATTTAAGATGAAAAGTTTTCAGTCTGATGACGTATTCTTCATCTACTTACATTATATTACAGTGGGAACAGTTGACAAATTTACAAAACTGCATACACATGGGGACTGGATGGAAAAAAGCACATGAGTTCTTATTCCATTATCCTTAAAATAGAAATAAATAAAATAACTAAATAAACACATGGATACAAAAAATACACACACAAATATCTACATTTCAGAAAAGTTTTTACTATTTGTTTCTGTGAACTGTACAGGCCAAACTCACAATATCCAATATGTGATTTCTCAAAAACCACTTCAACCGTATCTAGCTTTTTTTCTGTCTGAGGGGAAGTCATGGAACAATAATTCTCAACTATACTGAATCTGTGGAAACTTGCTGACAATTCTTCCATGTGACAAGTCCAAACTTCCTTTCCTCAATCGCAGTTACAGTTCTGCCACAGATCTTCCTTCATTAAAATGAGTACATTCTTTAATGCACTTGATCAATCGGAATTTAAATCTGCTGTAACTGCAATGCTGAATTTTGTTTTTATGTTCTTTTCTTCAGTAATGCACGGTTAAAATTAGGATGGAAAATACACCGAAAGTTTAACATACAGAACAATTCAACTCTCTCTGCACAGGCATTCCCCAATGCGCATGTGCACATGCAGCTACATTTGTACGCATACACACAAACACACTTATGATAGAAAGACAGGCTTTCAAACAGACAGATACCAAGTCAAAAAGGCGCATGCTCAACAAATCAGAGAAACCTTTTGTTTTCCCAGTCATCACTGCTGTTAAGCTGCGAGAGGGGTAAATGCAGATCATTTTCACAAGGAGAGAGAGGGCTGGAAGATGCAGAACAGGAAAAGAAAAAAAAAAAAGCAGAGAATTAAAAAAAACAGTAATTCATGGAAAAGAAAGCCTCAAACCATGCATGAAATTGCAAACCACATGGTGATTATGTTAGCAGTGTTTTGAGTTAAAAGCAAAATGGACAGAGAAAGCACAGGTCTTTGTCAAGTTAGATGGTATTTATGACCTGTTACTGCTTATTTCCTTGCTTGCCATAAATATTAACACCATCCCCCCACCCCAATTCAAACTTCTTGTTTATATTCACATTTTCTACTTTTGACCCCTCCATTATACTTTGCAAAAAGTAATTATGCACAAAAAAAAAGAAAGAAAGAAAAAAGAAATCAAACAAAAACAATGGACATTATCAGTCCAAGACAACAAACACTTACTCTTTGGGAAGGTCTTTAAACTTCTGTATATTTTCCTCAGAATATCTGCGTTGAAAGAAATTTCAAACATGAGAATATTTCATGCATTGCTATCACTATGTATGGTCTGGTTACAGAAAGAACAAACATGATCAGAATGAAATGAAAGAGCTATATCATCAAGGCTTCCCCCCCCCCCCTGCCCCCCCTTTCATAAAGAAATGTTCAAAATTAAATGGAACTGCATGGAACATTTCAAAATTTCACACATAAGAAAGGTAAAAAAAACCCAACAAATTTACACTGAACATTCAACCTTTTTTTGTTTTGTTACTGAGGAAAGTAACACTTGGAAGCATATGCTCTGATGGCTTTAGTCACAATAACAAACACTTGCACTCAGCACTCTGAAAATGCTAAAAGACCATCGCCTCAGCAACTTTCCTTAACCCTAGTAGCGCTGAAATGACGGCAGCGGTACTAGGTGCTGCTGGCTGAATTAACAGCAGCCATTGTTGATTTGCAGTAGGGTGGGGTCAAACAACTCTTGATATTGATATGTAAAACTAAACTAAGTGTGTAAAGTTGTAAATCACTGGAAAGCTTAGATAACAAGCTTTTAAAAGAGTGAAATTTTATAGCAGCATGTAGTGTTTATGATAATGTAAAAAATAAATAAAGTTTAAAAACTGCGCGTGCACTACCAATCACTGTTGCGATGTCGGTGACCCAGATTGATTTTAACACGATATGCAATGTTGTTGCGGTGCAAAAATGTCATGATTCGATAAATACTGTCTCTTGACATAAGTTTTGAAAAAATAAAGAGCTTCCGTGGCTTTACCGGTCGTCAAATACTCGGAAAAGTCCAGCGAAATGATCGACGCTATCGCGATCGTCATGGCGGTGAACACTTATTTCGTGCGAACTGGCGGCGTTCTATGACGAAAATACGACAATCGCTTGATTTCGTGTGATGCAAAGTACTCGACAGCATATAGAAATGACTTAAAAACAGTTATTTCGAAGCAGTGTTGCGTTAAAATAAAGTAAAACAATGTATGACATCGAAATCGCCCGGTAGCTATGAAGTGCTTTGGACAAAACTTGGCACCGCTCGATTCAGTCCGACCGCGATCAATTTTTCCGAAGTTTTTCAAAAATATTTCACAATCCTTACCTTATCATCTCTATTATCGTTTAATTCAACCAAATCCAGCCTCTAAAACTCCTCATCGCCGTCAATATCGTCAAAAAACTCGAAAAATACTTCGAGTGATACGAGCGCAAACACTTTGCCGCCATTTTGTTTTCAGGCGATCGACGTTCGTCCCCAAAAAAAAAAAAATACACCTCTAAACCAATCAGAATCCTCGTTGCTTGCGACTGCGGACGACCTTCACCCATTTCTGCGGCCCTACAATGGCCTTCACGTTCATTGGATGACCTTTGAAAGCGAAAGAAAGCCTTCAATTACGATCACCGACGTCATCCCGGAATATTCCGGGAGCCGCCAGAAATGCTGCACTACGTCATTCCGGAATAATCCGGGAACAGCGCTACTGGGTTAATATTCATGACTTGCACCTGATACCAGGGAGGGGGGAAGGGAGGGGAGGGGAGGGAAGGGGAGGGGAGGGAGGGAGGGAGGGGGAGGGGGTGCCAGAGGAGCCTGAAGAATAGATCATAAAACTGGTCATCTGACACTAAGTGAGAGTGCAGGTTTGAGGTTCTGCAGAGATGTACATACGTCCACTGGAGGCAACTATTCCCTTTGGCTACAGTTAACTAGCCTGACTACAGCACAGTCAACTGGCAATGACACACAACGCTTCTAATGTGTGAGGCATTCCCATCAATCAGTCACCAAAAAGAGGGGTGAAGTATTTCATACAACAGCTAGCTGTCACAGACCTTGAACAGAAAGGCTGCAAGCTTTACACTGGACATGAAAACACCTGAAATTATTATTAATGTCCAAGACTTGCCTTCCTCAGTATAAGTTTAGTAATAGGACAAGCCAAAATTAATAGTTTTTTTTCTAATGCAAAATTAGTACCTACAGACCTGTGCATCCTGTATTGGTTCTTGACGCATTTCTCAAAGACCTGGGCCAGTATCTCAGCTTCTTATCAATCCATATGGTTACCCTTTATTTTTTTTAAATCTTGCTGGTCTCTTTGCTGAAATTAGATTTCCGCCCCTTTGAAGAGTATGGCTGCCTGTATGTTGAGGCACTTGAAAACAATCATACACACAAGCTTCTCCTTCAGTGTGTACCTGTGGTTTCACAGTGATTTCCAGGTGGAACTGGTGTGAGAAAGGTGCACATTCTGGGTAACTCCTACAATATTAACCTGGGCAATGCCCAACAAATGCAGATTTCTCCTACTAACATCTTGTTTCACTTTTTTCAACTGTGTTAAAAAAATAAAAAAAAAGTGTCCAAAACTGCGATCAACATAATTTTCTTCTGGTTATGGAAATTCATTATTCGCCTGCTTTTTTGTGAAGTCTTGTAGCATAATGTGGAAAAGGGAAGTAATGTGCCATAAAGTCATCTCCCTTAAATCATAGATCAGGTGGGGTATTTTTTCATCATTATCTTAGATAAATTCCTTATTTCATAAAGTACACAGATAGGCAGGTCTGATTTTTGCATATATATACATGCATGCATGCATCTAACTGCAACAGGTATTCAAGCTTACCAAAACATTCAAAAACATTCTTCACACATTTTTCACATAGTGCAGGTCAGTTGTTTTTTTTAAGACCTCCTTACACCTTGTCACACTATGACAGTAGTTAATGGTGTCAAGCTATGATTAAAGACAAAAACAAAATAAAGCATAAAACATTATTTCATTGATTATCATTGAAGTATGACAAGTTTGTTTCGGTAATTTTCTTGTTTCAATTTTCTCATGCTGGAATACATCTAAAACATCAAACTGCAGTAAAATCAACCATTAACATATAAAAACACTTTTAACCTGACTCATTCTAAACCTTCACACATTCACACCACTCTCTCACGTACAAAATGGGCATGCATGAATGCAGGGGAGGAGGACAGAGGTTCAAGGCAAGCATACCCACTGAATTCCTCCACAGCTCACCTTTCAAAGTAAATTCGGCCACCAAGCGGGTCACTGGAGCGTCGGCCGTTCTGCGTCTTGAGGGTTCTCAAGATTCTGCCAATCACTTTCTCCATGGTCAGGTCTTCAAAAATCACAGTGCCGTCTGGCAGCTTTTCAATTTCCACAGCGACCTCCTTGTTCTGCACACACAGTTAATTAACAATAGATAAAGTCTTTTTAACAACAATCTGTAGTATGTCTCTCTGTTAAACATTTCCTAGAAAAACATTCGATCCAGAAAATGTGGCAGTTGGCAGACCTGCCTACCCCACCAAAACAAAAATGGCATTTGGACAGGCCAAAAATGGTAATACTCTGAGGCCAAAAATACTATTTTGCATTCAGTCTTACCTTTACATTTCCACACAGATTCGAGACAGGTCAGCCCAAACTGACAGTTTTTAACAGAATTTTCTCCACAAGCACCAGTTTTCTGAACAAAGGACGGTTTATCTTCTATATCACAGTATCACCCTACTTGATGTCCTATCTCAATTTTCAGTTCTCTCTCACTTTGTGCATATCTTTCCTGTTCTTCAAAACACACACACAGACAGGCAGACACAAAACTGAGAACACGAGTGCTCATTCCATTATCCTCGAAACGAAAAAAGAAAAAAAAAAAGAACACATCAGGTCACACAAGAAGAAAAGTACTGACCACACACTAACTTTTGCACACAAAAATCGGAGGAGGGTTATCTACATGCACACTGGAATATCTACAATATACACACTCACACTAGGTCTGGCTTGATGAGGCAGGAAAGGCAATAACAATCCTGACAGGCGTATATATCGATACGAATCATAACCAGGAAAGACACAAGACAGAGGAGGGGGGAGGGAGGCAGAGGAAGAAGAAGCGGGGCACTCACGTTTCTCATCTGAATGCTGAACTCCACATCGTATTGCTATATACAGGCATATATAGCGATACGAATCCTAACCTGGAAAGACAAAAAGGGCGGGAGGGAGAGGAAGAAGGGAGCCACTCAGGTTTCTCATCTGAATGCTGAACTCCACATCGTATTGCTATATACAGCGTATATAGCGATACGAATCCTAACCTGAAAGACAAAAAGGAGGGAGGCAGAGGCAGAGGAAGGGAGGCACCCAGGTTTCTCATCTGAATGCTGAACTCCACATCGTATTGCTATATACAGGCGTATATAGCGATACGAATCCTAACCTGGAAAGACAAAAAGGGAGGGAGGCAGAGGCAGAGGAAGGGAGGCACTCAGGTTTCTCATCTGAATGCTGAACTCCACATCGTATTGCTATATACAGGCGTATATAGCGATACGAATCCTAACCAGGAAAGACGGACACAAGACAGGAGGGAGGGAGGCAGAGGCAGAAGCAGCGAGCCACTCACGTTTCTCATCTGAATGCTGAACTCCACATCGTCGCCCAGGCGAAGCTCGTCAATGTTGCCCCTGAACTCGCTGTAGTGGAAGAAGATTTCACGCACCACATCCGCTCGCTCGATGAAGCCAAACGACTCTTTCATGGAACAGATCACCCCTGGTAACGCTGGCTAGGGGGGATCACCAGGTGTAAGCTCCTGGCACAAATACCCCCTGTCCTGAAAACCATCAGAGAAAAAATCGCTTGGTGAAAACCGTAACAAGTTTTCACATCATCTAAATCAAGTAAAAAGTTTTCACATCATAAGTAAAAAACAAAATACCCCCGACCTGAAAAAAAACACAAACCCCCCCACACCAAAACAAGAACGGGAACACAAAGCAAACCACCACAGAAATGACTGACAAACTTATGTTTTTAAAGAAAGACAGACAGACAGACAGACAGACAGAGAAAAAAAAAGAAAGAGAAAGAAAAAAAGAAAAAAGAAAGAAAAGAAAGAAAGAAAGAAAGAAAGAAAGAAAGAAAGACAGAAAGACAGACAGACAGACAGACAGACAGAGACGACAGACTAGCTCAGCCTTACTGTGGATCTGGTTCCAAGTGAAAGATGACCTGGTCTCCTGTCTTGAGCTTCGTGTGAGGGTCGACGACATCATCTTGTGCAAAGGGAAGGAAAAAGCATTCGCCACAATGCTCATAGGACACACGGCCCAGACCGTCCAGTGCGTTTGGCAGTGTTCCCTGCAAATAGGCAAGCTACACACGTCTACTATCAGTCAACTCATCAGTAGTAAAACAACAACAGTTTGAAAAAACAACAACTCATGATTGAAAGAATATTTGCAAAATGTATGGCAGAGCTTTCATTTAACAAATATTCAGAATAGAGGTGGCAAAGAAAGTAACTTGAAACAGTCTCACAGCAAGAACCCTAAAATAAGCAAAGCATCAAATGTTAAAGAAAGCGTGTTCATAAATCAAAAATAATAAATTCTTTAAACTACACAAGAAATATATTCTCGAAATTGAAGCATTCAGGCATGTGGAAAGAAAAAAAAAAAATTCACAACACCCATCTAATAATCAAACGACTTTGTTACAATGGTTGCAATTCCTAAACCTATTTCGCACAACCAATTACCTCTATGATCTTTTATACCCTAACTCAGCGAGAGAGAAATTTCAATTTAATATTATTAACCAACAACTATCTTTTATCCTAGTGACCTCTCCACCCCCCCCTCTTCCCATGAAAGAAAATTCACCCAACCCAATCCAATCTTGATGCTCAGTTTACCTATACAGCACTGATACACATCACTCTGGCACTGGCCAAACTACCTTGAGCACTAACTTGAGTGAGGGCTTCCTTACGTTTTTGTTCTTGAGGGGTTTGGGTTCCTGGATGACGGTGCCGACAAACTCTTCGTCGCTGACCATGGTGGGCACTGCCTGTGTGACGTCGATGCACGTCACCTGCACAGCTATCGGCTTGCCCGTGCGTCTGTCTGAAGAGGTGCTGAACTCCACGGGGTCTGCAACACAAAACATTTATTACACTCCTATCCATAGGAACAATCGTTTATATCATGTTTACTACACTCCTCTAGATAGGAACAATCACATTTATTACACACCTCTGGATAGGACAACATTAACATTTATACACCCTCTGATAGGAACATTCACACATTTATTACACACCTCTAGATAGACATTCACACATTTATTACTACACCCTCTGATAGGAACATTCACACATTTATTACACACCTCTAGATAGGAACATTCACACATTTATTACACACCTCTGATAGGAACAATCACACATTTATTACACACCTCTAGATAGGAAACATTCACACATTTATTACACACCTCTAGATAGGAACAATCACACATTTATTACACACCTCTAGATAGCACAAACATATACACTTTATTACACACTCTCTATAGGAACAATCACACATTTATTACACACCTCTGGATAGGAACAATCACACATTTATTACACCCTCTAGATAGCATCAACATTTATATCACGTTTACTACACTCTGATAGGAACAATCACACATTTATTACACACCTCTGGATAGGAACATTTATCACACATTTACTACACTCCTCTGATAGGAACAATCACACATTTATTACACTCCTCTAGATAGCATCAAAACAATTTATAATCACCGTTTATTTACACTCCTCTGGGACAGGAACAATCACACATTTATTACACACCTCTAGATAGCATCAACATTTATACACGTTTACTATACTCTGGGATAGGAACAATCATACACGTTTACCTACACTCCTCTCGATAGGAAAATATTTTTTTATTTTTAAATCGTTACTGGGGAGGGGGGAGGGAAAAGGAGTGACAGCACGAGTATTCTGACAAACTTGGTTAGGTCATGGTAGAGTCATAGAAATGAGGACAAACAAAAATATGGATTTAAACTTAAAAGAAACAACACACCTCCCACTTTCATGGTGTCAATGTTGCCATTGTACTCGCTGTAATGGAAAAACAAACGTGTTTCCCTGTCTAAGCACTGGATGAATCCATAGGAATGCTGCACAAACACACACGAATAAAAACAAATCAGTTCCTCTCATGCGCTTTCATGATGTTCACTTCAGCTGTCATGTCATTTTCTGCTATTTAAAAAAAGTGAATTTTCAATAAAACTGTAGTCAAATGGATAAAAAATAACTTACGTTAACATTTGGGAAATCTTGTACAGTTAGAGCTCCAGTAAGATAGCCGTGAAGATGAACAAACTTAAGGAATAACTGTGCAAAAATTTAAAAGCATCCATCAAGACTCATTCACTTGGCTATCATTAAGTCAGACTATGACAACCTTTAATGGTGCGCAAAAAGGTCGCAAATTCAAAACTCTCACCATTAGTGCAACTTGGAGCTTTAGCACAGGAAGGGGCAAATAAACCCAAAAAACTTTGACTACTGTACCTATTTAACATACCATATAAAAAAAAAAAAATTAAGAGAAAAAAGAGAAAAAAGGGTGAGGGTGTGGTAAAATGGACTTAGGAAATAGAAAATAAGCAAGAAAGCAAAAATAATGAGAAATCAAAATGAGCACTACCCCTGGTAATAAATGAGAGAGAGAGAGAGAGAGAGAGAGAGAGAGAGAGAGAGAGAGAGAGAGAGAGAAGAGAGAGACAGAGACAGAGCAAGAGAGAAGAGAGAGAAGAGAAAGAGAGAGAGAGAGAGAGAGAGAGAGAGACAGAAGACAGACAGACAGACAGACAAGACAGACAGGAGACAGACAGACAGACAGAGACAGAAGACAGAGACAGACAGACGACATTTCTAGCACAGGATCTCTAGTAGACTATAACGAACAAACCCTCAGCACCCCCTAAATTTGTCAAGCCAACTCCATGATATTGTCATCTCTATTCTGTGGCTGCTTTTGAATTAATGTTTTCATAAAACAAACAAAACTCACCCAAAAAACAACAGGAGTTTGTTCATTTCTTGTCTTTTGGGGGCATGTGGGAGGGGAGTGTGCATTCCTAAACGTGCGAGACAATTTACATAATCACACTGAAGCCACCGAAAACCCGTCAGAGGGAAGGAAGTCAAGTCTATGCCCCAATGAAATAACTCTACATGGTTGAATGAAGGCTGGTGCACCTGAATAATAAAATAATAATAATAATGACAATTATAATAACAACAATAATAACGATGATGATAATAACAACATTAGGAGTATGATGGAAAAAAACACAGATAATAATAGTAATGTTAATTATAAAACTGAGGTATTTCAGTACAGCACTAGATGTCTACATCATTTTTTGTTTGTTGGGATTTTTTTTAGACTGTTCAATATCTTAATAGAATAGAGTACTAAGTTAATGGATATTTGCCATATCATACAATATAACAATCTGGTTTATGTCATAAAAATGTGTGTGCATGTGTGCGGATATTTCCAATGTGTGTGTGTGTATGTGCGGTGGATGCGTGGGCATACTAGTGTGCACATGAGTGTTTGCGATTTTACTTGGGCGAGTTTAAAACTGACTAAGGTATTGCTGATTTGTGGGTGCTCTTTACATTATGATGGGTGCGTGCTGATGTTTGAAACCTGTGTTGTGAAATACATATCCGTGATATTATGTTCACATGTTTACTGTTTTTATGTATGGCTTGTAACCCGCCTGAATTTCTGAGACAATAATAACAATATTAATAATACATGGAATTTGTATAGCGCTATATCTTGCAAAAACAAATAAAATAAATCAAGATAATGAAGTATATGATTTTTATGGCGACGATGACGAGGTTGCTGCCTGCTCCTACCTGACGTTTGTCAATGACGCCTTTCTCCCGATTGGCGGGGGCCAGATTTGGCGCAACCCCGCTGGTCGGGGAGTGGAGGGTGGTGGTGGGGCTCTGGTGGAAAGACAAGATGGCGGGATCCTGCACTGTAGGCGGCTGGAATTTCTGAAAGTAAAACTACAACATTCACGGCCATCACCTGTGCTCCAAACAACTAAAAAGCCTTCAGGTTTTTTGGGGTCAGAAATACACAATTCACATGAAACAGGATGTAAAACCTTAATATATATGCAAGTGTTCTTCTTTTTCTTCAAAAAAAAAAAAAAAGATGTAAAAATGGGGAGGTACGTGGACATTTACATGCAACAGCTACAACATTTTTTTTTTTTCAAAAGCTACAACATGTTACTGTCTCATAGTCTCTTAACCTCTATTGACATTGGTTCTCGACATCCACAAACTCTGGAGAACTGATGCATACATCCCCCCCCCCCCCCCCCCCCCCTTCAAATTGTGAGATGGTGACTCCACAACTGAAGTCAATGGATTAGACAGACAGGGCTTGGGATGATGAGGGAGAGGCAGGCAGGAAGGTACAGACCTGATCTGTACTTCCCATCAACAGTAGTCAATGTCTTCTACTATGACAAGTGTGTATTTTTAGAGCAATCAGTTTGTCTTTCCATACATATACACATATGTGTTAGAACTCTTGCTGAAGAAAAAAAGAAAAGATCACCAAAGAAAGAAGCAAATACACTTCCATCAAGAACTTCAAGAAACTGTGACACTTTTCGTTTTCCACACTCCTCTTTCAATTTTTTTTTCATGAACATCTATCGTTTCTTTTACTGGCTGATCAGTAACACGCCATTACAAATAAAAAAAGAAATCAACAAATAAATCTTTATGGATAATTTTCATTCAATTCTGTCTGAATCATCCTTTCAAAGTGAATAGATCTGATAAACTTTCGAGTCTTGATTAGGTTGCTGTTAAGCAGTGATTAAATATATCTACTTACAAATATTTTGGTAACTAAACCCTACATCAATTTCACACTTTAAATTAAGTGACTCTTTCACACCCGACTTATCTTGCTGAAAATTTCTTTTATCTAAATACTCAACAGTGCTTGCTGAAAAATATTCTTATCAGGATTACATAAAAATACACCAAAACAAGCTGCCAAACAAATAAATAGATAAATAAAAGTTCAAAGCCCTACTGAACTCACCTTCCACTGAGGACTATTCAATTTCTTGACTGACATGGCGCAACAGTCGAAAGAATGCTCAGTAAGCAACCTTACTAAACGTCAAAAAACCAAACTTTTCAACCAACTCCGAACACAACTCTCTCCAACACTGCTTCTTGTGTATTCCGTTTCTGTCCAAAGCCAGTCGTCTGCCGAAGTCACTCGTCAAATAGTTCCTCAGATTTGCAGTGTGTGCGTAGCTCGTGGAGGATGGACACAGGTTTGCTTCAATGGGGCTTGTTTCGCTTTTTACTTCTTCTTCTTTTGGTCTTGGTCACGTATGTTATATTGGTTCTTTGTTGAGTCTAGAAAAAGTCCAAAAGAGGTGCTGAAACATAAAAAAACACATGTTTCTTTAGTACTGGAATGTAGTTTGCTTTTAATTGTTTGCTTGGTGAAGGATGGGGGGGGAAGAGAATGTTCGTCTGACGTCAATCTGTCAGAACATTTTGCGCACACGTTAAATATTCCACTTTTCATAAAAGTAGGCCATCGTGTGCCAGTGAGAACACACAAGATTTACAAAACTACATACACACAGGGACTGGATGTAAAAAAGCATATGCGTGCTGATTTCATTATCTTCAATAATAAGAATAAATAAATAAATAAATCTGTGCTACGGTCACTCTTATTCACACCATGGCTCCTTCTCGCACCCTTCAACTAGCCAGAAACTCGCAGGCAGTGACCACTTTTATGCCTCAGACTGGGCCAACTCGCCAGGAAAAACCTGCTCACTCTGTCTCACTTCAGGGACATTCGATAATAAATTTTAGTGGTGTCTTTTTTTGATGCATCATATATTTGCAGGAGACTGCCTACAAAGCCCTTAGATAACAGTAAATACTCACAAAATTTTACAAAAGATTCAATGAAAACAGCCTTCACCTAAGTCAAAACCGGAAATGTACAGCAGTCATCAGTGCTACATTCCTGCAAAGAGACTGGCACTTCTGTAGAGTGCAAGTGGAGAAGAAACACGCACCACATCACCAAGAGACCAGGGTAACTGAACAGGAGCCACCGATACCAGGCCTTTTCTCTCTTATTTGTTGAATTTAAAAACCAGCCACCATGGTGCAGTGGTTAATCCCTTGGATTTCGGACTGGAAGGTTGTGGGTTTGAATCCCTTAAGCTCGTAGGGATTTTTCAGACTATGGCTGGCTCTGGGTGACTACCCAGAGTGAGTGTGCTGTGGGTTCATTGGGAAGACTGGGACCACACAGTTGAACTTCATCAATTTTATTGATGCGAGTTTGAGAGAGTTCTCAGATTACCTGACCAACACTGCAGGTGTCTGTATCTCTCGGGCCCAGTTGATGCCGGAATATATTATGATAGTAAGCGTACAGTACAACCCTTTCAAGTAGTCTTGAAGCACATGCACTTGCACAGCAGCATCATTACATCATCCTCATTATCAACATGCAATAAAAAAATAAAAATTTTTTTAATGCCTCTGATTCAGATGTCACAGTTGCTCTGGGCTCATCATGACCTCAAATTCGGTTTCCCCATACACTTCTGTGCCTGTGGTGAGTTTGTGTCAAAGCCTTTGGGGTTGGGGGTTCAAGGGGGGTGGTCGTTGGAGGGATGTTGTGGTGGTTGCCAACGCAGGTGAGCACCTCACTCAGTCTGGCTCCGCAACTGAGCTAATATTGTCGTCAGTAGAGGGCTTAGTAGGTGGTGTCCTGCATATGTTGGCTAAGAACAGGCACCACTGAACACCACCAAAGTGACCCAGCAGTAGTGCAGGGCCCCTCTGGCTGGTCGCCCCATGGCAGCTTGATATTGAATCAATAATTGATGGGTTCCCTGAGGACTTTCGACCCTGAGGATGAGACTAACAAATCTGGGAACGGCTGTGGCGGGGGGATTGGGATGAGCGGCGTGGGAGCAGCAGGACGGGAATGTCACAGGAGATGAGGCAGCAAAATATAAAAAAATTGATTAAAACTTTTTGCTGTATAGGGCGGAGGGGTGAATGCGAGACGTTTACAACTGACACAAGTTACACAGGTGTGCTGTACAATTCATGACTAAACAAACATACTGATGATAATCCCAATATCAACCAAGCCCTACAGGTTAAACACCACAGTAAAGGTAGCTTAGTTTATTTCAATACCTCTCAAATTTGCATCTATAGACCTATACATAGATCTGTGAAGTGGGCGATGTTTGATAATGTGGGTCTAGTCTTCTCACTGTGCCCACAGCACACACTGTCAGTGTAGGGGCTGCTTCCTATGGGGCTTAGTTAATTCAATGCCTGGTAGTCAGGAGCCCACTAACTACTGCCATCAAGGTGCTGTTAAATATTGGCAACCTTTATTTAATGTGCACAGCAAAATATTTCCCTTAACCTAAGCTCAGTCACTGTGCCTACTAATGCTATCATAACAAACTCACCATTATTAATAATGGCTTTGTGGCAATGAAGTAAAAAGGTCAGAAAATTTGGGGAGGAGGAGGTGCTATCCAGACAGTGAGATACTGAGATGGGGATAATAAGGGAAGATTCATAGTGACATTACATGATTATGTGAAAATAAGAATAAATCTAAAATATTTATCCAGATATTGAGTGAGATAGCATTTGACTCAATCTTTTTTGATTCAAAGCAATCTTGACAAAACTTTGTAACCCATATATCTTAAGATACGAAATGTTTTCTGTTCACTTATCAACAGTAAACACTTGTTAAATTAAGAGCAGAAGAACAATGATCTGATGATGATTTAAAATAATCCATTAACAACGCACTTACTTCAAATGATGGTTATCCTAGAATGAAAATATCAGTACGTTTTTGTTCATTTCTGAACACCAATTCATCATGCTTTTTACTTCAATGTTGGTGATGGAAATCAGAATAGGAAATTGAACGTTTTGCTTTATCACTTTTGGCAAAGAAACCTATCAACTAGCCCACTTAAATCACATATGTATGCACAAGCTGTCTCGACTCACTATATTTTTTATTTCTACATGTATAGAAAAAAAAACAAAAAAAAGAACAATACCCAAGACAATATTTCCTAGTACCGAGACTTCAAAAAATGTCACAAAATAAAATGATTAAGGTCCCTTCACTGCTCAATCAACTGTCATCAATTGACATAAAGGAATTTTAAACAAATGGTAACAGCAACTGTTCTACTTCAAAACCTGCTTCATAAAAAGAAAAAGAGTTCTGCATCTTATGAAAAAGTCCAAACTTATGTGTTCAATTTACCTTCAACATGTTCTGCAGATTTTATTTTGCTTTAAGAGCAGGGAACTGTAATCCAAAGAGAAAAGAAACTAAAAGCAGTCAATCGCATTTTTATCAGCTTTTTGTGTGTGAAATGTTGATGTTTGTTCACATGTGTATGACCAATTAAATGCACCTGCATCATCAAGGCATGAAATGATAAAGTGTGACCTGTTCTCACCATTCAGGCACACTAACAGCCTGGTCTGTGTCGATGACCTCAGACCCCTGATATGTGATCATTTGTCACTCTACTCAACCTGCAGGCCTGTTATCTGAAATGCTGGGGTACAGGACAGGGGGGGAAATGCGGTCTGTAGTGTAATCTGTTCAAAGAGGTTCTCTGTTCAGTACATGAGGAAGTAGTAAGAGATGAATAAACAAAATTATATTTGAAAAAAAAAAAACTAAAAACACTAAAAGAGAGAAATGAGTTCTAGTACCTTCTACTAAATTTCAGCAGGTACCTCCCATTTACTTTTTGTCCTACTTATTTATATCAACACAACAACAGTCTAATTGAAAGTGTGTGTGTGTGTGTGTGTGTGTGTGTGTGTGTGTGTGTGTGTGTGTGTGTTACACTTTACAGTAACTTGCACTACTACTGTACTAGTTAACAGTAAATTTTCATGCTAAATGTTGCAAGGTATGGGTAGGAAGCATGATTAAAAGAAAAGCTGTAGGCATGACTGAAAGAGAAATAAGCAAAATGCAAATTAGAGCTCAATCACTGAATCAGGGTCACAAACTGACAAAGTGAAAGCGATAGAAAGTGCATAAAATTGTAAAATATACTATTCTTATTAATTTTGTTTTTAAGGGTGAAGGTGAAGATTTTTCTCATTTTTAAACTAATGTGTAATAGTTTACTGCCATACAAATTTTGTGTGTGTGTGAATTAGCAATTACTTGCAGACATACCTTGTCAAGGTAAGCATTGTGTGTGTCAAAACTGTTTTTCTTTCCTTTTTTTTTTATTTTTAAGCATTCACCAACTTGATTACAATAAATAACAAATTATATCTAAAACTATGGGGAAAAAAACTTTTGTAAACTAAATACACTATAAGTACATTACGATATATAAAGTTTTTAATTGAAATGTAATTAGTCTGGTTTTATCATTTTCAATTTGCTGATTTTCATTAAATGGCTAAAATAGCACTGCACATCACAAAGGAGCAAGACTCAATGGAGTACTGCAGTACCTAAAGTAACTACAGTCAAGTCAAGTCAAGTACACTTTAATAATTCCATGAAGGGTAATTACAGTACTGACACAGTGACAGGCACACTGATCACGAATCGTAGTCTTGAAAAGCCCAAGAAAGCTACATTTCATATTAGTTTAAATATTCCAAGATAACCTCAAATCAAAAGTATCCAACACACACACAGTATTTCAACACACACAGACACACACACACACGGGGGGACGGGATAGCCTACTGGTCAGAACATTGCGCTCGCAATTTGACGACCAGAGTTCCATTCCCGGTCGAGGGGATTTTTCCCCTGGAGTTAACATCAGTGCTGACTCCACTCTCCCCAAAAGTCCTTCGGACAAGACTGTAAACTGAGGCCCGTGTGCGAACGCACGCAGAACATCTTGCGCACATGTTAAATTGTGTTCCGCTTTTCGTAAGAGTAGGCCTTTGTGTGCCAGTGGGAACAGATGACAAGATTTACAAAAATGCATACACATGGGGACTGGATAAAAAGAAGCACATGGGTGCTTATTCTATTATCCTCAATAAAATAATAAAATAAAATAAATAAATAAAATAAACACATGCATGCACACACGCACACAGGTATGAACGCGCACACACACACCAATGTAGACTCTCACTGTCACAGTGTACACTACGTTATAACGACCGTTGACTAGAAACTCTTGATGCCAATAAATGAATAATCTGCTGTATGCATGGCTACAGCACATTTCAGAGTGGTTTTTTTTTTTCTTTTAATACTATAAATAGTATAATAGTAGAGGAGTTTAATCCAAGAAAACTACTCATCCTGTTGAATTAATTATTTTCCTTGGCAAGAAGTTGCTTCCCTTAAACTGTAAGCATAACATGCGCAACTGATCAGTATTGACCAGGGTTCGCGCTAGGATTTTTTAAAACCGGTACTGCAAGTTGCCATTTCAGAGATATCTTGACCAACTCCCCCAAAATCGGTCCCCAGAAAATAAAATCCAGTACATACTGTGAACAAAACGAAACTATTCAGTGAGGGAGTGGAGGAGGGGGGCATTGTTCGGCAGCAAAACTAAATCTAAATTGAACGCGAATCCCTCAGAGACTTTGAATGCCGTGCTGCTGCTACTCGCTTCTTGGGCACGAAGCCATGCAGGAAATATGATTATTTTTTCTAGCGCCTGTGTCGCTGTCTGTGTCACTGTCAGTCTGTTGTTTAGCATGATATTCGTGTGACTTATATTCTTCTTTCTTGTTTCTATGCTTAGCGCTCATCTAGATATGTCGTTCAATTTTGATTTAGTTTTCGACTCCTCTCTCTCAAAGCAATGCGCAAATTCATAGTCATAGACCCTCTGCTTTTCCTAAGAGCAGGCCACCTGTGCCAGTGGGAACAGATGACATTTACAAAACTACATACACACGGGGACTGGATGTAAAAAAAAGCACAGGAGTGCTTATTCCATTATCCTCGATATAAAAGAATTAAAGAATAAATCAATCAAGGCCCCATTTACTCATTGTGAATGGAAGTCACTGTCATGCCAAGAAGAGTGCGAAGTTGTATTCTTTCACAGTAAAGCTTGCTGTTCTGCGCGCTGATGAGGTTGGCGCCAAAGATAAGAGTTCGTCAGAAGGGGTGGGAAGTGGTAGGTGCATAAGCACAGGCACATGACAGACTGTCAGAAAATGTCACTTCAGACTTTTTTTTTAGACAGAAATCTAATCAGTCACACTCACAGGCAAACAGAATCAGTAGGCGGTACCGGCTGCTTCGAAAATTTTTGGTATTCCCTGTTTACAATCAGTAAAATACCAACAATTACCGGTTATCGCGAACCCTGAGTGACATTTCATAAATTAAATCTTTTTCTGACATTACATTTTATCTTTTTAATTTTCCAGTTTATGGAGACTTTTGACTTCAAAACAATATCCCTGAGGTGGATCAAACTTACTGTGTAGTGTGTAAAAAACATTCTTTTTTGTGGTTTTGCCGCAGACAAGTGTTTGAAAATATTTAGTAGAACTTTTATGCCTTGTATTTGTAAAGATATGCATGCGGGTCTCAATTTCACATATTTTTAGCACACACTGACTTGATTTAAAACAAAATACACAAAGATACAGGCCTACTGATGCGTTATGTAAAACAATTGTGTGTATATCATAATCCATATCAACAAAAGTATACAAAAAACAACCTTTTACAGACCTGTGCACCCCCTTACTACTGATTTCAGTATTTTCATGGCAATTTTCAGTATTTTTCACCGAGTTTCAGTATTTTTGCGCATTGTTCGTGATACACTTTTTCAACATGAAGCATAAACGTCTTTTTTTTAATTTGGTTTTTGTATCTGTATTTGTTTGCTCATCCCCCTTCCAATTTCTTTCCATTGTACAAAAGCTCATAAGCTTTTTCTTTTATCAACTAGCAAATCTGGACAGGTCTGATGACTTCATAAGTGATGTAATATACAGTGTAGAATTGGGAGAGAAAAAAAAGAGGAAATTGAGCCGGGGTCCAGGGGCCGCTTAGGCCCCGGTGGGGTGCAGGGGCAAAGCCCCGCTGGGGGGCCCAGGGGGGCAAAGCCCCCCGGCCGAAAACGATTTTTCGCATTTTAAAGGCAGTTTGGAGGCATCTCCAGGCACAATTTTGTGCAATGTGGAGGCATATGTGTGTGTGTGTGTGTGTGTGTGTGTGTGTGTGAGAGAGAGAGAGAGAGAGAGAGAGAGAGAGAGAGAGAGAGAGAGAGAGAGAGAGAGAGAGAGAGAGAGAGAGAGAGAGAGAGAGAGAGAGAGACTCAGACCTTCCATAAAGAACCACCGGAGTATGTCAAACTTGTTATAAACAGATCTATTCTGGGTAGCGGTAATATAAGTTTGTGTGTACCACTGTGATGGTTAATGGAAAACGTGGAGAGAGAGAGAGAGAGAGAGAGAGAGAGAGAGAGAGAGAGAGAGAGAGAGAGAGAGAGAGAGAGAGAGAGAGAGAGAGATCAATACACTCTCTGGTGAAGATTTAAGAAGATCCTATGCCTTTCTCATTTTATTTTTAATCTGATTTCGGAGTGGACTCACAATGACAGTTTGCATGGCCAGAAAACAAGTGCTTTGTATGTGTGTGCTCTGCTGCTGTCGAGCGGAAGCCGTGTTCGGTACGATATAACTTCAGAGCGAGTTTTCATGTAACTTCAGAACAACTTCCAAGTCACTTTGCCGTTTTAACGATCAACTGATTTTTCGAAGATGCGAGAAATTTTACTGTTCCATGATTTTCCAAGAAATCAGCGCTTCTATAAATGAAGAGCCGTGGTTTGCTATGTTCCGACCGCATTCCATTTTCCAATTTTCGACACCACTTGCGAATGAAAGTTCAACTTTCACTAGCGAGTAGCCTGATGCGAGAGACGTAGCGCAGGTTTCAAACCTTACTCGGCAAAACGAACAGCCAATTTTGCTGCTTATGCATCTATATCCACAACTGTACCTCTTTTAGCCCCATCCTGGCCTGTTAGCGTCACTTTGCATTCACTCCGCGTCTTTCTTTGCTTATAAGTGTATCAGTTTGGTCTGTTTCTCCGCGAAAGTTTACACTTTCCGCCATTTTGTTTTGAAGATACTGTTGTGCGCATGCGTCGTCAGGGGAGATAAGTAACTGAACGATAGTCGATAGGGCTTAGCAGACGACGTAACGCGAGATAAACGGCATCGCTGAACGATAGAAGACGACGTTTTCGATTTCCGGATTTTTCGTTGACAAAAATCGGATTTTGATTAATAAAATCGTATTTCCGTATTTTCCAACTTTTTCCGGAACAAATACGGAAAAATACGGAAGGTGCACAGGTCTGCTTTTAGCTCTCTCTCAGTCTAAGGCTCTCTGCCCAAATGTTCCTGATCGGAAATGATTGTCAATTACTGACAATACGTCAGCCACACAACGGTTTTGTATTATAAAAAATCCATGAACAGAATCCAAGATTTAGAGTTCTCAGTTCACGACTAGCCCCATAATGATGTTATACGCTAATAATAGTATTGCTGGCCTCTTTCTCTATCAAAAGCAACCAATCAGAACATATCTTACTGTTTTGTGGTTGTTTGTTAAGCTGGGCCATGACCTGACCCTCTCAATCACATTACTCAGTTTACTGTCAGAGTAAAAAATGGCATCCAATGCTTCATCTTAGCAAAAATAAAGCGCAATAAAATTAAAAGACATCGTAAACAACATTTCTATCTTGCTAAAGTTATTGAAAAAATGAAATGCTTCACACTGTATGTTCTGACATTGATGAAGGAAGTGACAATGATGATTTGAGTTTTCTGATGAGAGAGGGAGGGAGGGGTTGTTGAATTAGTTTGAATCCTACACACTGCATATCAGCTAAGAAGAGGAGAAAGAGGTGGGTGAAGCAGAGGACGTGTCAAGCAAAAGTCAGCAGTTTAATGCAACAGATATGAAACGGGATGAGTTTTTACAGTTCATGTTTCGTGATTGGCATTGCGATCTGATTTATTTTCCTTGTGTCCCACCCATTTCTGGATCACCTGGCTTCCATGTACAACAACAATGCCACAACCCCTTTTGATTTCTCACTTTCTGAACTAATGTGCTAAATACCACACCCTAATGTCTATGATATTCATCTAAGATGAACTCCAATCATTGTTTGCATTATACTGAGCATTGGTAGACTTCACTTCCTTGTAGTTCCTGGAATACAGTCTTAAGTTTTGAGTGAGTGTTTTTTTCTGAACTAAAATTAGGAATACTTTTGACATACCTCTTCTAGCTGAACTATTAAACAAAAGAAAGAAACTTTATACTTTGACACCAACTTAGTGTATTACTAAATAATTCATTAAATTTTATTCCCTAACCTGCAATAACTTTTTTGGGTGATTTTTTTCCCTAAACCCTACAAAGGGCCAAGATGTGGTGAATAGCACAGGAGAAAAATGTCAGAACAGAGTGAGTTAAAATGACAAACAATATGTAGCACTTTAACAATTTTATTACATTAACGAAATTTTCGAAATAATGGCCAAAACTGTGTGTCACAAAACAGCTGTCACTGTATCAGTATCACGTAAACTTGAAAGCAACTCCGATGAGTTAAACTTGAGAGCAACTCCAATGCGATTATTCTGAGATTTGTGATATCATATACTGTAGTTTTACTCTATCACTGGCTTTCTTCAAATATTGGCTTTTAGGCCAAGAAGCTGTTTGAATGTTTAATCTTTACATAATGTTTATAATATCTCGGTATAATCTTATAAACAATGACAAAACATGTCCCAAGTTTCTTTGTTTACAATAAATCCAGCTGCCAGAGCTTCTTCGCCTTGTTTAACGCTTGCGTGGAGTCATGTGCTCTACCTTGACAAAGTCGGCTACTCCACCACAAAAAAGCTCCTATCAAATAATTTTACCCACGGTGTTTCAAGACATTTAATAAACACGACTGTGGTGCTGAGAAAAACGTAACTTCTGGAATAAAAATCTCTCGCCACCTAGGCAGAGTGCCAAGTCAGCGTCCTCAAGTCTGAATCTAAAGCATCCCAAACTTGCAAAGAATTTTTTCGTGTTTTTCTTTCATAACTTTGTTTCAACAAAGGTATATGAGTACGATAACATACTTGCTACCTTAGTAAATAAATGAAACAAAATACTCGCAGAACAAAAACCAAACTGATAAATTATAGCTCACCCCTGTCCACACACAACACCGCAGATACCGCCATCTTTGATACCTTGCTCACAATAACCACATTAATGACCTGAAGGGATAAAAATAGTCATTGTCAGGTATCCTACTGTAAATAAATGTGATTTCCATAAAAGCGAATGGATATTTAATATGTGATCTTTTGTGACAACAATGATAAAATTGTTATGTTATGAAGGAAAGTATTCATAGACCATTTGTTTGAGAGTACCACACCCACTTCAACTACGTCACTTTAAAAATACACAACTACAGAAGTTTCACAACCCAAATCTCTTCCTATAGAGCATACGTATATTCAATTTAGTGCGTTAGTTAACGTTTCTCCCTCCTGATCAACTTTGACATTGATTTCTTCAGGTAAGGTAAAGATGATGTGAATGTGCAGCTTTTGATTTCCGAAAAATGGTGATTAATTCTGAAGATTTCCCCTATGAAACAATGAAATTAAAGTAAAAGTAGAGCCATTGACTGAGCTCAAGAGTAGTCGAATACGATAGGCCTTCGTTTGGAAGTGATTTAGGCCCTATAACACTGTCACCGCGCTCATCATTCTGTCAAAGAAAACTTTAGGGGCCAGAAACAAAAAGAATACGGGAGAGGGGATGCAGCCATAATCTACAACAGACTAATGACCTTTGGCTTTCAAAACCCAAACATGCTTGTTGCAGCTGAGTCATCTATTAAGTTGATTTTTCTTGGCAAGAATGAAACTCTTGCCTTTTCTTCTTGTTGTTTTGTTTTAAAGCGGGAGGCAGTGGGGGTTGCTGGTTGTGTGCTCGTCACTGGTAGGATGGTGTGCCAGGTGATGCCAGTTCTGAAAAAAAACATTACAAAGCCAGTCTGTGTGTGACTGTGAGCCATCATAAGCAAGCTGAGTTGTGCAGGCGTGCAGTTGGCAAAGAGTCAGCACTGTGGACTCTTTAAAAGATAGGATATGTGGAATCAATAGGAAGTAGTGATATTTGCCTGAGTATGTACTTCATGGAGGATTGCATAACGTTAACTAAAGCAAACTGTTCTTCTTCTGTTTTTGCAGAAAGAGATCATACAGAAAAAAAAGGTTATGTGTTCTATCATAGCATGAGAACTGAAGTTGCGATTGTATCATGGTATATGATAAAAAGCAAACAAATAAACAAATCGACAACTGAACAAACAAACAAAAATGGCACTACATGCTGGATAACCAGGATCCAACTGATGAGATGCTAGATGGCTCAGTGTTATAGGTTCCACATTGTTCACATGGACACCTGGTATTGTGATGTACTTAATGTAATTATCACTTGTTTTGGGTCTTCATTTGGGGAGGGTGGTGGTGGAAGAAAGAATGAATCTGAGTAGCATTTAATGCAAATTATGACTTAGTCACATGCATTCACACACACAGACACACACACAGACACACACAGACACACACACACACACACACACACACACACACACACACACACACACATACACTCACACACACAGTAGCGCAATACACTGGAAACACTTTGCACACACACAACAACACACACACACACACACACACACACACACAGTGACACACACAACACACACACACACACACAGAGACTAACTCTCTCTCTCTCCTCTCTCTCTCTCTCTCTCTCTCTCTCTCTCTCTCTCTCTCTCTCTCTCTTGAATATAGAAATGTGTTTTCATGTATCTCTTGTGTTTAAAGGGTTTTTATATTTTTTTTGTTTTTTTAATCTGTTTTTTTTCCTTTTATGCCTACTTTGCTTGTTTCCCGCTTACACACACACACACACACACACATACTTACACACACACACACACACACACACACACACACCACACTTACACACACACACACACACACACACACATACACATACACACACACACACACACACGTTTGTTTAAATAATTATCAGTGTATCCAGATAGGATGATGCGCTTTGTTGAATGTATCCTGTTTTCTTCTTTTAAAATATTGGTTGAACTGCTGCTGGTGGTGATGCTGGTATATAGGGGTAGGGAGGGGTTTCTTAGCTTTATTCCCTGATCAGGGCAAGGGCCGGATGAAAAAAGTATGTAATACTTACTCTGTTACCCTTGAAAAATAAAGAAAGAATAAAGATTATTCTCTCTCTCTCTCTCATTGCTAAAACATAAGGTATAAATGGATACTGAAGTTTGTTTTGGTTCTTTCACTCCCTGCTTATTCAGGGTCCTCAAAGTTCTTCAATTCTAGAATTGAGAGTTAGTGTATAGTATATATTTAACATTTGATATACATGTTACACACTAATGCCTAATGGTGAATCATTAGAATAATTAAGCTGAAAGCATTTTCCTGATCAATATTCTATTATCATTTTCAGCCATCATCATCATGCCTCTAGAATGGCTCTTTGGGCACAAAAAGACGCCCGCAGAAATGCTCCGTCAGAATCAGAGGGTGCTGAACAAGGCTATGAGAGAACTTGACCAAGAACGACGGAAAATGGAGCAACAAGAAAAGAAAGTTATCGCCGATATCAAGAAAATGGCCAAAATGGGACAGATGGTAATGTGTTTTTCCTATCAGTTTTTGTGTGCGCATTCTACACAGAAGGCATGTATATATGTGTGTGCATACTTGTGTGTTCACTTATACAGCCACACAGACAGACACACAAACATAGACACGGACACATGTGCATGTGCATGCATGCATTTTGCGCGTGCGCGCATGCACACACCACACACACGCACGCACGCACGCACGCACGCACACACACACACACACACACACACACACACACACAGCATTTATCTTTGACCCTAGCAGAGGGCACACATGGCTGTTTTATGTATGCATAAACCCACAGATTTTACTCACATACAATATTTTTTTTAACACAGCCTATTGACTGCTTTTTGTTCTGTTACTAAGGCATTATACAATACTAAACTGTTTAACCTTCTTCATAGTGAAATAAATAAAGGCAGAGTTTGGGGGTAGACAAGCCAATTAAAGCAGTTTAGTATGAAACATTTTAGAGCAAAAAAGAAAAATATTGAAAAAGCAATTGACATGATGGTGAGTCTGAATACAAACAGAGAAAAAGCCCTGGGCGAATACCATTGCTGAACGGATATGGAAATGATTCACAGACACCTAGGTATTACTGTTGGCTTACAGCAGACATAAATGGAGGAATTTGGTCGACAGATCTTCAGCGGTGCCTTTGACAACCCCTTACAGAGTTCAGGGAAAAGAAGAAAAAAATTATATATATATACACTCAAAGTGTTCAGCTGTGAATTTTAAGTTTAATTTGTCCATGCCTGCTATCCAATGGGGGGGGGGGGGGGGGGGGGGGGGGGTTTCTCTTTATCAAAAATGTACACTCAAAGTATTCAGCTCTGAATTTTCAGTTTTACTTGTCCATGCCTGCTATCTAATTTGGGAGGAAGGGGGAGGGGGGGGGGACTTCTCTTCATCCAAATCAATAATGTCTGTGTCAACAGGATTCTGTGAAAATCATGGCAAAGGACTTGGTGCGTACGCGGAACTACGTGAAGAAGTTCATCGCTCTACGCGCCAACCTGCAGGCGGTGTCTCTGAAGCTGCAGACGCTGAAGGCCAACAACTCCATGGCCGAGGCCATGAAGGGCGTGACCAAGGCCATGGCCACCATGAACAAACAGGTCTGTTAGTCCCTTGCTAACTTACTAACTGGCTGTCGTCTGGATCACTCAGTTACATTTACTTTTGTTACACATTTTCTCCCCCTCTTTTTTTTTTTTGTTTGGGGGGAGGGGGAGGTTGGTATCATTAAAAATTCTGTTGTTGTTAACTGTCTTCTGGCTCAGTTACATGTACTTTTGTTACACATTTTCTCCCCCCTCTTTCTTTTATTTTGGAAGGGGGAGGGGGTATCATTTAAAAAAAAAAATTGTTGTTAACTGTCTTCTGGCTCAGTTACATGTACTTTTGTTACACATTTTCTTCCCCTTCTTTTTTTTTTTTGGGGGGGGAGGTGTCGTTAAAAAAACATTGTTTTGTCTTTTGTTGTTTTTATTTGGTGTGGAACTTTTTGTTATGGGGCACATCATGCCATTTCTTTTTATTGGCCTAAGAAAAATTATTTTCATTTCTTTGTGTTTTTCCCAGGTGAACGTCAGAGTTTGCTTCTAGTCAAAGAAAGAAAAAACATGTTCAACAACAAAAAGTCTCATCAATTGGATTTGCAGAGGAATGGAGTTAGAACCAGTGTTAACTCTAGGGACAGTCCCTTCCAACAGACAACCTCTGTGGTCACTCAATCTCACACCCCAGTTCCCATTACATCACGAGTTGGATATTTTTTTGTTGTTGGTTGGTTTTTTCTTGTTCTTCAATTAGAGCTCCAAGTTCACCAATGGTGAGGTTTTACATGCGACTGTTAATGCCACTATTAATTAAGGTAGCGGCATTCTGACTTGGAGCATGATGTCTAAACATGACACCAGTGTGCATGCATTCTAACAATTTCAGCATTGTGCATTTTGGTATGAAGTGGCCTACTCTTCTGAAAGGCAGAATGGATTTTAACATGTGTGCAAGACGTTCTGTATGTGTTTGAACTTGTGACCTTGGATGACAGTCTCGTCTGAAGGCCTTTCAGGGGAGTGGACTCAGCATTTATGACATTACCCAGCTGTCAGTTTCCCTCACTTTCAGCTTCACTCAGCTGCTAATTAATCTATCCCATCCCAGCCCAGCTGGGGCTAATTGTAGTATGAACTGACCACACTTTGACTAGGTGAAAAGAAAGGGCGTGCTAAATATAGCACTATTGACTGAGTGATGTTGGATTTGGGCGCTATGAACATTAACTCCAGGAGAAAAGTTCCCTTGAACAGGTGCCAAGGTGGTGGCTCAAACCGGGCCTGTCAGGTCGTGAGCTTGATGCTCTAACCACTAGGCTACCTCACCCCCAGATGATGTTAGTATAAAACAGTCTGTCCTTCTCTAGCTCGGCCTCCCCCTCCAGTCAGTACCTTTGGTATTCATCTCCAGACATCTATTTTATTTTATTTTTATTTTATTTAAATTCTTTTATATTGAAGATAGTGGAATATGCATTCATATGCTTTTTTACATCCAGTCCCTGTGTGTATGCAGTTTTGTAAATTTTGTCATCTGTTCCCACCGGCTCACGATGGCCTACTCTTATAAAAAAGTGGAACAGGATTTAATGTGTGGCAAGATCTTCTGCGTGCGTTCGCACACGGGGCCTCAGTTTATAGTCTCATCCGAAAGACTTTTGGGGAGAGTGGAGTCAGCACTGATGTTAAACTCCAGGAGAAAAATCCCCTCGACCGGGAATCGAACCCGGGCCTTCAAATTGCGAGCACAATGTTCTGACCACCAGGCTATCCCGTCCCTCTATCTCACGTGTGTCAGGCCTCTGCCTTTTTGTCCACAGCTCAAGCTTCCCCAGATCCAGAAGATCATGATGGAGTTTGAAAAGCAGTCGGAAATGATGGACATGAAGGAGGAGATGATGAGCGACGCCATTGACGATGCCCTCGGTGATGAGGACGATGAGGAGGAGAGGTAAAGAACCGTCGTTCATCATAGATGAAAGGCATCATTTTTGTTGTGATGGTTTCCAGGAGTGAACTGTCTAGCTCTGTATTTTACCCAAGTTGGATACAACTCAAGATGTGTGCATTATCTTTGTGATGGTGGTACTACTGCTTTCTGTCAGTGAGCTACATTCTGAGGTTGGCAGGGCTATTAGTTAACAAGAAGATTGGATTGATTGTGTACTCAGTTCTGTTTTACCATTGTGATTTTTTTGGGTGCAAGCTTAACCCTCTTGCATTTGGATTCTCTGAACACAAACTACCCCTAGATTTCGCATTCCATCACAAAATCAGCTCAGGCACACATGCTCCCTCACATTTTTCCTCCTTCTAAGTACATACCAGCAGCTAAAATTACTTCCAGACTCTCAGCAGGATTTGTACCTCTAGCCTGGTAGGGCTTTGACATGTGGTAGCAATTAGTGATGGTCACTGCATGATGGAAATCTACTCTGTGTAAATCCTGGCAAATTCTGGTTTAGGATTCAGGGGGGGGGGGGGGGGGGGGGCGCAATTATTCAATCCCAGCTAATCCTGGTTCGGGACTAAGAGGGTTAAAAACTGGAGAGCTAGTCAGGAAAAAATGGGATCAGTAGGTCTGTGCTTTTGTGTGTGTGCATGTACATGCATTGTAATATGTGCATGTTTGTCTATATCATTGTTGTTGTTTTTTTTTTTTGGGGGGGGGGATTGTGGGTCTATGTGACAGAAAGGGTGGAGGAGGTGTGTATGTGGGGGGGGGGGAGTAAATGAATGTGTGGGCACATGCGTGTGTTTATAGGTGTAGATCTATACATTTTTGTCTATAGGTATGTGTGCATGAAATTCATGTATTCATATGTGTGTGTGTGTGTGCGTGTGTGTGTGTGTGTGTGTGTGTGCGAGCGTGTGTGCATGCGTGTGTGCGTGCGTGCGTGCGTGTGTACTGTTGCAGTGATGCTGTGGTAGCCCAGGTGTTGGATGAACTTGGCTTGCAGATGGCAGACGAACTCTCAGGTACCTGTATATTTCTCAACTCCACTGGCTCTCTCAAAACAGTTTGTAACAGAATAGTCCATCTACTGTTGGTGACTTTGTGGTGAAGAAGATCTTGCCCAAGTTTTCCTAAGCTCAAAATCAGTGACCATGAAAAAAAAGATCAGTGAGTATACTTCATCAGTATTTCACTACTTTTTTTTTTTAACTTTATTATTGTCTTTAGCTGTAAATGGGTACCTGCCCTCTTTAGGTCAGGGAAGGTAAAGCAGCGAGGGAGAGGAAATAGGGCGCTGCCCTCAACATGCTGGCCCTTAGAGAAGCTGAGGTCTCTGACACCTCGCTCCCCTATGACCACACAGGTTATGGGACACCTTTACCTTTTACCTTTACCTATTATTTTCTTTGTTTTGTGTTACGTGTTTCTCGTTTTAGCAATTATGTTAGTTTGTGATGGTTCATGACTTTTTATTTTTATTGTATGCAGTAATGTCATTCAGGGCTCTTCTTTTTCTCAGAGACTCCAGCGCTGCATCCAGATTTTTTAACGGTTTTGAATCAAGAAGCCGCCGCTGTAGTCTAGTGGTTAGGGCGCTGGACTCGTAATCTAAAGGTTGCAGGTTCGATCCCAGCTTTCGGCTATGGCGTTGTGTGCCCTTGGAAAAGGCACTTTACGGCTATTTTCTCACCCCACCCAGGTGTAAAAGGGGTACCAACCTTGTGTTGGGGGTTAACCCTGTGATAGACTGGCGTCCTATCCAGGGGGGGAGTCTATGACTCTCAGTCGCTTAACGCCACAGAAACCGGGATAAGCACCAGCCTGATGAGCCTTAGGCTCGGGACAGACTTTAACTTTAACTTTGAATCAAGAACATGAGGCATCATCATTGGGTGGGACAAGCATGGTGATGTGTTGACACTGTCTGTTGTCACAGGTTTACCTGGAGCAGGGCAGACGCTATCAGCCAAAGGAGCAGCATGGTGGTGTGTTGATGTTGTCTGGTTTTTTCGTTGTTGCTTTTTTTTTGATGTTGTCTGTTGTTACAAGGAGCAGCATGGGGATACGTTGACACTATCTGTTGTTACAGGTTTACCTGGTGTGGATCAGACATTAACAGCCAAATGACACTGTCTGTTGTGACAGGTTTACCAGGTGCTGGTCAGACGCTATCAGCCAAAGGAGGAGCAGCAGCGGCCAAACAGCCGGTACCTGCTGTGGGGGACGCAGACGCTGACCTGGAGGCTAGACTGGATAACTTGCGGAGGCAGTAGGACCCAGTCTGACTCTTGCTCACCTGTTGATTGATTAACTAAAGCCCCACCTCAGGTCTGCTATGCCTGAGTGTGTGTGTGTTGATGAATCCACTTGTGGACTTGGCGATTTGTGAGAAGTATTGTGTGCACATACAGGTGTGTGTCATTTTTTATGTATGTGCATGAAGGGCGTGTTTTGTCACATGGGCATGCATGCGCACACATACACACATGGATATGCACACATCATGCACAACGCACGCACGCAACCACCACACGCACGCACCAACGCACGCACAACAACACACACACACACACACACACACACACACACAAGTCTCCTCCTCACACAGACACACACAGACAACAGACACAAGCACACACACACACTACACACCACACACACACCAGTCTCACACACATGCACGCGCGCACACACACACACACACACACAGAGTCTCACACACATCACGCGCGCACACACACACACACACACACACACACACACAAGCACATTATTTTAACAAAAAGAGTGGAAAGAAAAACAAAACAAACACTAAACCAAGTTTTGGCTTTTTTTTTTTTTGATTGTCGCAGGTTTCAGATTAAAAATAGTATAATCAAATAATTTTTTGAAGATGAGAATCTTTGAAGCTGATATCATATAACCACAATTTTTGAATGTGTCTTATTGCGACACATATATTTTGTCATATCGAGTTTTGTCACTGATACGTTTGATATTTCTTTATTGCTCAGAGGTATTGTGCTGGTCACATTCAGAATAATGTGAAAAAAGATGCACACACATAATATATGTATTTTTTTTTTTATAATGAACAGTATGTTGAACTGCTGAGAATTTGTGTGTTTGTGTCCAGTACAGCAGCTAGTTTAACTAACATCTCAGGTTCAAAGCTGATGAAGATTTAAAAGCCAATTTTTCTTGCTGTGTGATGTTTCTTTCAGAATATGCTAGTAGGAAGTTTTATTTTGCATTGTTTCACTGCTGTGTGATGTTTCTTTCAGAATATGCTAGTAGGAAGTTTTAATTTGAAGAATGTTCATCATTTGTGTCTTTGGTTGTTTTTTTAGAGATTTTGGTTTGTTAGTAAGGAGGAGGTGTTTTTTGAGTTTTATTTTACATAGAGATTTACATGATGAGGTTGTGTTGTGTTGGTTTGTGGTGTTAGTTAGTAGGAAGGAGTGTGATTTGTGAGTGTTGTGTGTGTGTAGTGTGATGTGTAGTGATGTGTGTGTGTGTGTGTGTGTGTGTGTGTGTGTGTGTGTGTGTGTGTGTGTGTGTGTAACATGTGTGTGTGTTTATGTGGTTGTGTGTGTGTGTGGTGTGTGTGTGTGTGTGTGTGTGTGTGTGTGTTTGCTTGAGTGTGTATATAAACATCATATGCAATTGTGTATTCGTGTGTGTGTGCTGTGCATGTGCGTGTGTGCTGTGCGCGCGGGGGCCTGTACCTAATTGCTCAGTGGAGGGTGTGGTTGCTGATTGATAATTATGATTCTTGCTGCAGAGAAATCAACCTTGTTTTTTGCTCATGTCAAAACCATAATGCCTTCAAAGCATGCATCTGATAGCCTTACAGATCAGACATATTGGTCATATTGCTGGTAGAGTTTTACACTGTGTGCAGAAGAGAAAGGGCTGGTGTGACTTCTATCTATCTATCTATCTATCTATCTATCCCTTAGTGTGGCGACCGTGGGGGCACCCCTGAAGACTTGACAACCAGTTTTCTCCATTCCTCTCTCTGTTCTGCCTTTCTCAAAATTTTGTTGAGTTCTAGGCCTGTCCATTCGCTGATGTTGTCCTCCCATCTCTTCCTTGGTCTGCCTCTTTTTCTTCCTCCTTGGACACAAAATTAATGTTGGGGGGAGGGGGGGGTTTCAGTTCTCACAGTTTGACACACAAGATATTCATGAATAGAAACAAGACCTGTTACATCATGTCGATCATCAGCAAAGCAACTTTCATATCAGTTTATTTTTGGTGTGACATAAATTGATTTGATGAGTGATTCAGTTGTTTGCATCACGTTTAATGTTTACAAAAGGAAGAAAATGTCTCTTGGATAACCCTAATTTTTAAAAGTTTCGCATCTGAAGTTTCAACTTTTTGTGTTTGTGTATCACAGGTTCTTTGTTTTCTGTCTACAACTCTTGTGTCTGCTTCTGTCTGTGTTTTCCTGTCTTCTGTGTTTGTGTGTTGTGGTGTGTGTGTGTGTTTTTTGTTTGTTTTTTAAATTTTTATTTTTATTCTTTTATATCGAGGATAATGGAATAAGTGTGTGTGTGTGTGTGTGTGTGTGTGTGTGTGTGTGTGTGTGTGTGTGTGTGTGTGTGGTGTGTGTGTGTGTGTACCTCTGTCTGTCCATATAAACATTGTACTCGTGAATGAACGAATCTGTCAGTTGCAGTACATCCAATCCATCCGTCTTGTTGCATCCATCTTTGCAAGAATTGACTGTCCTCTGATTTATTAAATGACTGAGGTGCTTTATTCTCCCATGTTTGTTCATTGATAATGGCTTTGCAGATAGGTGTAGTGTATTTAGACGTGTTTCTGTTTGTGTTTTGACTCTCCCATGTTTGTTAATTAATTGTATTCAGATGTGATTCTGTTTCTTGAAAGTGTGTGATCCCCTTAAATCATGGTTGAACAGAGATTTGTTGTTTGTTTTTTGTTTAACAAAGTAAATTAAAACTATTTTGTATTGCTCCTTGGGTCTCAGCCTTTTTCTGTGTGTGTGTGTGTGTGTGTGTGTGTGTGTGTGTTGTGGTGTTGCGGTTTGTGTGTGTGTGTGTGCACGCATGCACGCATGTGTGCTGGCATGCATGTGTCTCTGTGTGTTATAAAAGAGAAAGAGAGAAGTAAACCACCAAAGTATTGGTACAGGTATGACAGCAGCAATTAATAAACAATGGATGAATGTTCATTGGCAGTCAAAAGACAAAAGAGTAAGTTCCTATGACCCATCGCCTGTTATATTCAGTTTGTGATGGCTGGTTGATGCACAGCCCACAAATCCAACATCACTCACTCAAGAGTGCTACATTTAGCATGCCCCTTCCTTTTACCTAATCCAAGTGTGGTCAGCTCCTGCTATAATTAGCATCAGCTGGGATGGGATGGATTAATTAGCAGCTGAGAGGAGCTGAAAGTGGGGAAACTGACAGCTGTGGATGGTATGGTCGTCTTAAGATCAGCTCCGCTGGGTCAGTAATACAATCAAACCAAACCAAGTCCATTGCACCCCAGTGACCACAAGCCATACACAGAGACAACTGCCGAACCGTGTATCATGTCTCAAAGGCACCAGCTGCGAACGGAACATCATTGCCAAGGTGCCAGCATGCACAGAGACTTGCAACTACTATTGAGCAGCCTCATTGCTTGCATAGCAAGGGGGGACGATAGCCTAGTGGTCAGAACATTGCGCTCGTAATTTGACAACCCCTGTTCGATTCCCGTTCGAGGGGATTTTTCCCCTGGAGTTAGCATCAGTGCTGACTCCACTCTCACCAAAAGTCCTTCGGATGAGACTATAAACCGAGGCCCTGTATGCGAACGCGCGCAGAACATCTTGGCACACATTAACTCCTCTTCCACTTTTCAAAAGTAGGCCATTTGTGCCTTTGGGGAACAGATGACAAGATTTACAAAAACTGCATACACATGGGGACTGGATGTAAAAAAGACATGAGTGCTTATTCCATTATTCCTCGAATATAAAAGAATAGAAATAAAATAGTGAATAAAAAACAGCCTATATATCTGTATATTAAATCTGGATCAAACAATCTGTCTGATTCACAAAACAGATTCCTGTAAGAATAATAAACGAAATCTTGTCTTACCACACATGTGCTCACTTCCTCTCAAGTCAGAGTATAGTTATCCTATATGGTAAGGTATAAAAAAAAAAAAACAGTCATACATGCAAACTTCTCATTCCGTGTGCAATTTCAATCTCACAGAAAAACCCAGGTGGGATGAATGAGTCAGAGTGCACATTCTGGGTGACCCCAGAGTGTTAAGCTGGGGAACGCGCAACAACAACATGTGCTCACTGATTTGAGTTGAACAAGAGGTATTCTTACAAACATTGAAGGTAACAGCCAAATCAGCACCGGACTTTTGCAATCTCTCCCTCTGGTGGCAGGCTTAATTTTTTTTTCTTCCTGGGCTAGAGCTCCGAGGGTCACCAGCAGCGAGATGTGGGTTTGCAACTATTTGGTAGAGGCCCTAAATGCCTCTGTAAACATACGGCATGGAAATCAGTGCAGAGAAACCTAACTGATGACCAATAACGCCAAGGGCATCAGCACTGATAATTATCAGGGTCAATGACCAGAAGCTGGAAACAGTTCAAAGCTTCAAGTAGCCTACTTGGGAGCCGTTGTATCAGACAAGGGGTCCAAGCAGAGGTAGTATGCAGGATTGAACAGACAATAACAGCACTGTCAAAACAACACCATCTGAAAGGATAAAAAATATTTCACTCAACTCCAAGATCAGACTAATGCGCTCCTTTGTCATATCCATATGTGCCTGGAATCATGGACCCTGACTGCAGATTTGGAGAGAAGAGTACTGGCAGTAGAGATGAGATGCTTCCGGAGACTCCTTGGCATCTCCTACAGAGACCACATAAGCAACGAAGACGTGCGTAACAGAATCCAGCAAACCATTGGTCCCTACGAAAATCTTCTATCAATCGTAAAGAAGCGTAAACTTAACTGGTACGGGCATGTTACAAGATCAAAAGGACTTGCAAAAACAATAGTGCAAGGCATTGTCCAAGGAGGGAGAAAAAGAGGCAGACCAAGGAAGAGATGAGAGGACATCATCAGCGAATGGACAGGCCTAGAACAAAACTTTGAGAAAGGCAGAACAGAGAGAGGAATGGAGGGAAGTGGTTGTCAAGTCTTCAGGGGTGCCCCCACGGTCGGCAGACTATATAGATGATAGATAGATAGATAGATAGATAGATAGATAGAAGACACAACGCGACAGACAGATAGATAGATAGATAGATAGATAGATAATAGATAGATAGATGTAGATAGATAGATAGAAATAGAGACCGTGTTTACCCATCATGAGGGTAGGCACATTCCAGCTTCGGAGATGCATGCTGGGAATGTTCGCTTTTCCGTAACCCACCGAATTCTGACAGGATATAAGTGGATCATTTATCGTGAACATTTAATCTTCTGCATGCGAATATACAGGAAGGTAATAAGGCACTGGTGTGTTTGCGCTTGAAGTTGATATCAGACGCCGCCGAGATTCGAACCCAGGATTTCAGGGAGCCAAGGTATTTAAAGTCGAACGGTCTTTACCGCTCGGCTGTGGTGTTGAGCTTAGGACAGGCTTAGGTTTTACTTACCTCTCCCCCCCCCCCTTCTCTCTCTCATCCTCGAAATAAAACAATAAAATAATAATCTCTCTCTCTCTCTCTCTCTCTCTCTCTCTCTCTCTCTCTCTCTCTCTCTCTCTCTGTGTGTTGTTGTGGTGCCACTCAAATACGCATTAAAATTGCTTCAAATGCAATTTTAATGATAGATATAGAACTTCTCGGCAACATACAACCTTACATGACGTCAAACCTTTTTTAATGCTTAAAATGGCCGTTGTCGTTGGTAGGAGTTCCACACAATGCCCCCAGGATCGCCATCTTTCTCTGTCGTGACTTTGCTGAGTTCTACGATCTTCTGTAGCCCTCCCAGACCACTGATCTCAGTGATGTTGGCAATGTAGGATGTTGGTGGCATGCCTCTTCTTTCTTTCCCTCTGCAAAGCAAACACTTCCAAATCTGACGATTCCTGTTGTCTTTATGAGCCTGTGACTCAGGTAAAATCTAGCAAAAACAATGCTGCAGGGCACTGTCCAAGGAGGAAGAAAAAGAGGCAGACCAAAGAAGAGATGGGAGGACGGGTGCCCCCACGGTCACCAAACTAAGGGATAGATAGATATCTTTTCATTGCCATTGTTTTTGGTCCAGTTTGTAAGCCTGTTGATAAAAAAAAAATGATGGGCTAAGCAGTTTAAAAAATAATTTTCAGTTAAGCCTGCATTTTGACCAGATTCGCGCAGTTGAATGTCGAAATCCAGTTAACGACAAAGGAATCCATGTAACAACCACAGACGCCTCAAATTTTTATGTGGCAGGTCCTAATATCATCGGTTCCTGCTTGCGCGTGTCTGGCTCGATCTCTCCCAATACTTTATGGCCACATGCAGTCGCGCGCGCTTTGCCAGAGCAGGGATACAAAAAAGACTGCTTGCATCCACCACAATGCTAACTACACTACAGCCAGGACTATCAGTTAGTGCCAGAAAGCAGAGAAGACTGGAAGAACTTTTTGCTTCAGATCTGTTCATACCCCGTTTGATCTGTCTCAGTAAATAGCCGTGCGTGTGTGCTAGCAGTTGTTGAAGCGTTTTTGTTTGCAAGTTACGTCGTGGAGACGTCATCAGAAAAGCTTTGGTAGGAAGTTCTGGAATGTAGTGTTCTGTTAGTTATTTTAACCGTACGTCTCTCTTCTACTACTTTACTTCTTCGTCTACTAAGTCCTGCTAACCGTTTATTTGGTGAGCACTTCAGCAACTCGTATGTGGAAGGATCCAGTAGTGTTGTTGTTGCTGTTGTTGTTGTTGTTGTTGTGTTGTTGTTGTTGTTGTTGCTGCTGTTGTTGTTGTTGTTGTTTTTGAATAGATTGATTGTTTTCTGTTGTTTTTTTCTTTCTTTTTTTCTCTTCTTTTTTTGTTTCTTTCTACTCTCCTTCCTTCCTTTCTTTCTTTCCTGCTGCAGTTCTTGTCATTTTTGTTGTTGTTGTTTGTGGTCGTGGTTGGTTTCTTGTTGTGTGGTGCTGGATTTGGGGGTTGTTTGGTTGGCTGGTTTTCAGTTTGGGGTTGTTGTTGGTGGTGGTTTTATTTGTGATGGGTTTTTGTTGTTGTTGTTGTTTTTTAGGGGGGGGGGTATGTTTTTGTTCCTGTGCTTGTTTGTGATTTTTGTTGTTGTTAAGTTCGTGGTGGTGGTTATTTGGGTTAGGGTGGGGGTGGGGTAAATGGCAGGACACGTATTACCCCAACAGTGGTAAACAATGGCCTACTCTTCTGGACATGCTGTGTAAGTTTACGTTTTCGTAACCAAGGATATTTAACGTGTGTATTTGATTCTTTGAACGGGTATACTCACAAAGGGGATTAACCTGAGCGACTGCAAGTCTGCCAAAAGCTAATATGGGACATTGTAAAAAAAAAAAAAAAAAAAAAACAGATCCTGTCCTTTTCTGCGGGCACTGAGATTGATTGATTGATTGATTCTTTTATTTCGAGGATAATGGAAAACACTCGTGTGCTTTTTTTACATCAGTCTACATCTGTATGCAGTTTTGTCAATTTTGACATCTGTTCCATCCATCATCTTTGTTCTTCTTCTTGTTTTTGTTGTTTGTTGTTTGTTCGTCTTCTCATCATCTCTCATCTTCATCTCATCTTCTTCTCTCATTCATCTCTCTTCTTTGCTTCTCTCTTCTTCTTCATCTTCTTCTTCTCTCTTCTTCTTCTTCTTCTTCTTCTTCTTCTTCTCTCTCATCTCTCTATCTTCATTCTTCTCTTCTTCTTCTTCTTCTTCTTCTTCTTCTTCTTCTTCTTCTTCTTCTTCTTCTTCTTGAAGTTCGTTCACAACTTTCTCCATCCTTATCGTTTAATATTAATCAATAACACGGCTCATAAAACTTTCAATGTTGCTTCAATAGATAAACTAAAAACACAACAACAACACAACAACAAAAACAACAACAACAACAAATAACTGCGACACTCAACAATGGCAAAGTAAACAATATGACCTTAACAATACAACAAAGCAAATAACTAAACAAAAAAAAAAGACAAAAAAAATAATGTATAATTATGCGACACATTATTGTTTCAGTCTGAAAATCGGACACACACCCCGATGCACCATGGCAAACAGAGAGGAGACAGATAAAGAGACTGCAGGAAGGGGGGACACAGAAAAGGACAAGCTGCCACCCTCCCCCTCCAGAGAGGAGGAGGAGGGGGAGGAAGAGAAGGAGGGGGTCAGCAGGGGAGACTGAGGAGAAGACTCCAGTATCTCCCTGTGGAGTTCAACTGAAGCCTACACAGCCTGCTGAGGACATCAAGGTGAGATAACGATGTGTTTGCTTTACCAGGTGCAACGTTGGAGAAATATTAATATATATATATATATATATATATATATATATATATATATATATATATATAATATATATATATATATATATATATATATATATATACATATATATATATATGTGTGTGTGTGTGTGTGTGTGTGTGTGTGTGTGTGTGTGTGTGTGTGTGTGTGTGTGTGTGTGTGTGTGTATCGTCGTCGTTGTTGTCATCGTTGTCGTCATGGTCATCTCGCCATCGTCATCATCCATCATCATCATCGTCCGTCGTCGTTCGTCGTGTCGTCGTTACCATAGCACTTGGGGTGAGTTGACCCTTGTGAATATCTGAAAACCACCATCATCATCATTTTTTTTAAATTGTTATTGTTGTTCTTCTTACAGTTGTTATGTGTTTATTATTATTGTCATTATTGTTATTACTGTTATGATCATCGTCATCATTATCATCATCATCATCATCATCATATTTTACCATCATCATTATCATCATCATCATTATTATTTAATATCATACATCATCATCATCATCATCATCATCATCATCATCATAATCCTAATGGTCACACTCCTCAAACGGGTGCCTCGTTTGTGAGGGGGGCGGATAGCCTAGTGGTTCAGAACATTGCGCTGGCAATTTGCAGACCCGGTTCGAGTCCGGTCGAGGAAATTTTCTTCCTGGAGTTAACATCAGTGCTGACTCCACTCTCCCCAAAAGTCCTTCGGATGAACTTTAAACCGAGGCCCCGTGTACGAACGCACGCAGAACATCTTGCGCACAGTTAAATCCTGTTCCGCTTTTGTAATTATTAGTTCTTTTCGGTGGGAAACAGAAAAACAATATGTGCTAATTTTGCATAACCGGTCGGATGAGAATGCATGCTTATTTGTTATCTCAATATTTGAAGTATACAGAATGAAATAGAATAATAATAATACAAAAAGCAACAAATTTAACGTAAATGCCAATGAGGTCACTGACGTGGTTCGCACAGGACCTAGGCTTTAGTTGATCCGATGGCTGTGTTCGTCAAAGCCACGTGTGCCGGAACTCTGCCTTAGTCACTTAATTAAATATTAGCTGCGGCATCACACGTAATCCCGGGGACGGGATAGCTAAGTGGTCAGAGTTCTCCCAGTTCCCCCAGCTGTAAATGGGTACAGGTCTGCCCTCTTTAGGGTCAGGGAAGGTAAAGCAGCAAGGGAGAGGAGATGGGCGCCGCCCTCAATATGCTGGCCCCTAGAGAAGCTGAGGTGTCTGACGCCTCGCTCCCCTACGACCATACAGGTTATGGGACACCTTTAAAAACCTTACCTTTACCTTTAACCCGTAATCCACGCAAGCACGAAAACTGGGACAGAAATATACTGACTGTAGGTGAATGGTTATGACGACATTCATGTATTTATTTATTTCGTTTTATTTATTTATACCACTTTATGTCATAGCAGATTTCTCTGAAATATACAACTGTAGGTGAATGGTAACGACGATGTTTGTTTATTTATTTTATTTCATTTATTTATACCACTTTATGTCTCAGCAGATTTCAATGGTAATGACGATATTATTTATTTTATTTTATTTCATTTATTTATACCACTTTATGTCACAGCAGATTTCTCTGCTTGAAATTCAGGCTGCTCTCCCCGGGGAGAGCGTGTCGCGCCATAAGTGCAGCGCCACTCATTATTTTTGTTTTCTTTTTTCCTGTCTGCAATTGTATTTGTTTCCCTATCAAAGTGGCTTTTTTTTCTACAGAATTTTGCCAGGGACAGCCCTCTTGTTGCCGTGGGTTCTTTTATGTGCGCTAAATAATGTGTAACACACGGGACCGCGGTTTATCGTCTCATCCGAAAGACTTGTGCCCAGACCACCACTCATAATCTAATGGTTGGGGAAAAAGTTTTGGCCCAAACGGGATTTGAACCACCGCACACTTCGACCCGGACTTTTCGCTTTCCTACAGGCACGTTACCTCTAGACCACCGATCCACTAATCCGTAAATAAGCACATGGTAAACAGAAAGGACAGGTCAATAGTACGTCTTGAAGAGAAAGAGGCTTACACCCCATTACTTACTTCCCCTTCATTTTGACATGCACAAACAGTGACATACATACAGGCAGAGGACTATGCAAACAAACATTACCATGAGAGAGAGAGAGAGAGAGAGAGAGAGAGAAGAGAGAGAGAGAGAGAGAGAGAGGAGAGAGAGAGAGAGAGAGAGAGAGAGAGAGATTAACAAACCAAAGAAAAGATTTTGAGAAAAGATTTGATTTGAAAAGACAGTGACAGTTAAAACACTTTTTTTTTTTAATCCACAAAGGAAGGGGTGGAAGAGAAAGAAATATGATTTTCTCTTTCAAAACACAGAAGAAGAAGAAGAAAGACTGAGAGAAATCAAAACCCCAAGAGCATTTGAAAAGCTGGGAGAAAAGGTAAAACCGTATGACATTAATTTTCAGCACTGCGATTAAACAGACTTATCTCTCCTCGCTCATGAAGTGCTGTGGACAGTATGCGTGCACATGAGCGTACACAGACTTCAGAAAACCAGCACGGTTTTGTATTTCCAACATAGATTGGTAAGGGGGTACTCGCTCGCGTGCACATGCATGGCATTAGTGTTCATATGGCGCCACAGGGTGGCTTGCGTTTTTGTGCCGTTACCGGAGGGGAATATTGGAAGTCACGATTGTTTGAAATGGATAGGGTCCTTGCGATAAACTGTCAGATGGGTAGTAGAAAGCAAAAAAGGTAAGGTAAAGGTGTCCCCATAATCTAGACGGTAGTAGGGGAGAGAGGCATCAGAGACCTCAGCTTCTCTAGGGGGCAGCATATTGAGGGCGGCACCCATCTCCTCTCCCTCGCTTCCCTGACCCTAAAGAGGGAAGGTATTCATTTACAGCTGGGTGAACTAGGGGACTGTACTGAAGCCAAGGCACACAAACGGTCACCCATCCAACTGGTAACCAAGCTCGACGCTGCTTAACTTGACTGGGGGAAAGCGAGGCTCTGACCACTAAGCTATCCTGTCCCCCAAAAAGCAAAAACTTGAAGAAAAAAAAAAGAAGGGGGAAAAATAGTGTAGTGATTACCCTTGGCGATTAGGCATAACTACAAAAGTATTAAAAACCACATACACTTTGGGGGGAAACAGAAAATTTAATGGTTTGAAGATTACTTCTGAGGTTCTGGAAAACCATGCACACTTTTCAGGATACGGATAGGGGGGGGGGGGGGGACAAAGAAGAAAGACACCTGACAACAGTTTTCTGCATTTTCCTTCACTGCAGGAAAAGGAAAGCCTACCCTGGTAGCAACAGCAAATTTCTTGTGTTGTACATTAAAGAACACCGGAGTACAGTACAGAAGTGTGCAATAGAGTTAGTCAAGTAGCCTACAGTCCCATGCAGTGTTGTATAGTATTAGTACAGTACCGTACAGTACCATACAGAACAGTATAGTATAGTATGGTAGAGTAGAGTATACCATAACATAGCATAGCATAGCACAGCATAGCACAGCTGCATGGCATAGCATGGCATGGCATGGCATGGCATAGCATGGCATGGCAAAGCATGGCATGGCATAGCATAGCACACATGGCATGGCAAAGCATGGCATCAGCATGGCAAAGCAATGGCATGGCATGGCATAGCATAGCACAGCATGGCATGGCATGGCAACATGGCATAGCAAGCATGGCATGGCATGGCATAGCATAGCACAGCATGGCATGGCACATGGCATAGCAACAGCAGGCATGGCATGGCAATGGCATGGCATGGCATGTATGCATGGCATGATGGCATGCATGGATATGGATATGTATAGGTATGGTATGGTATGGTATGGTATGGTATGGTATTGATAGATGGTATGGTATGGTGTATGGTATGGTATGTTGTATGGTATATATGGTATGGTATGGTATGGTATGGTGTATGGTATGTATGGTGTATGTATGTATGGTGTATGGTATGGTATGGTATGGTATGGTATGGTATGGTATGGGTATGGTATGTATGGTATAATATGATTATTAGCATAGTAATAGTCATATAACAACAACACCAACGCAACACAACACAGAATAACACCACCACCACCACCACCACCACCACCACACACACACCACACACACCACACCACACAACAACAACAACAACAACAAAAACAGCATAACACAACAGAACAGGACTGAACTTTCTTCTTTTTTTAACACATCTTGTTTTGGCTACTTTTTGAGGGCAGGGAGAGGGGGTGATCTTTGGTTTTCTTATTGAGTTTATTTTATTTTGTTATTTTTTCTTTTTTTTGTGCCAGTGCAAGAGTTGAACGTATCACTGAACTCAGCCGTCTGTCTAATTAGCACCCAAATCCTAGTGTCAGAAAGTCTGGCCATGTGTGCAATTTCAGACGACAATAAGAAGCAGGGAGATTCCCCACTGTACTGTCTGCTCTTTTTCTTTTCTTTTACCCCCCCCTCCCCTCCCCCTTTCTGAAATTATTGCAAGGGAAATGAGAGAATAGAGAGAAGGTATTGTTAAATTTCATGTACCTCCAGGAGATTGGAGGGGGGAGGGGGTAGAGGGGGGGGGTCTTAAAATAAATCTTGAATCTTGACAATTTTTTTTTCACCTGGAGACTGTCTTGAATGGGTCTCTTTCTTAACTGCATGCAGGTGTGTGTGTGTGAGAGAGAGAGTGAGAGATGTGAGAGAGAGAGAGAGAGAGAGAGAGAGAGAGAGAGAGAGAGAGAGAGAGAGAGAGGCAAGGCAAGGCAAGGCAAGGCAAGGCAAGGCAAGGCAAGGCAAAGTCTTTTAGTCGAGGATAATAGATAAGCACTTGTGTGCTTTTTTACATCCAGTCCCTCACACCTTTTCAGGGATACATCAAGTTGAAAAGATACTAAAC
>CM060327.1:61040947-61047732 GCA_030674155.1 Stramonita haemastoma | reverse complement strand
AAGGGAAATTAAATGAATTTTTCATATAATAGATGCTGCATAAAATCCCATATTTCCCCCCAAATACATTGCTATTGGCTTACGTAAATCAAAAATTTCATGAAAAAACAAAAAAAAATTCTTCAATTTAGTTAACTTTTTATTATGGAAATTAGACCCTTTTTCCAAAAAGCAAAGGTCTTTACAAGCAAAGAAAAAATCAAACGTTTGAAAAAAAATAGTCCAGATATTTTTATTTTTACAAAAACCTTTGACACCATTAAAAAACCCAAATTTTTTTTCCCCAAAAATAACCCCCCTTTTTTGAAAAACAATTTTTTTAACTTAGACTTTTTGACCTTCGTTGAAGTTAGCGTGATTTGTAAAAAATTCTGATTTTGAACCCCCACAACTTTTTTGAAAACAGAAATCATCAGCAAAAATAGAAAATAGTTCCAAGGCTTTTTCATGAAAAAAAACCATCTTTCCTTATTCACGAATTTCTTAGTTTTTTTCTTTTCAAATAAAAAAAAAGGGGAGGGGGTGTTTTTATCCCCCTGCTTAACCTTTAAAATTTTACAATCAGTTAAAGCACCCCCACCCTAATTCTCGCTTTCAAGTTGTACATGCTATAACACAAAAAGTAATTTACCAGAAATTCCATTCTTGACAAAATTGGCAAAAAATTTTTTCATTGACGAGTCAAACCCCCCTTTTAAAATCAAAAAAGGCTTTTTAATTAGGATTTCAATAAGTTGTTTTTGTACGGCAAGAAAAGGGGAAATTTTATTATTTTGAAATAATTACTTTTTAAAAAAACCCGCTTAAAATTTTCTGTTTTTTTTATTTGCTTTACCCATACGAAGTCATGATTAAAATTAAAGGGCTTACTGGCAACATTACAAATCGAAAATACCTCTGAAATTTTGGAAAAGCAGCTTCCTTTTTATACAAGGGAAAATTTAAATAGATTCGACCCAAATGTTGGAAAAAAAACCTTTTTCAAAAAAAACCCTTAAAAAATTACAAAAAAAAAATAATCTTGACACATCAAAAAAGAATTTTAAAAAAATTTTCCCAATAATGGCACAATACCTGCGCTTTGATTTTTAAATTTTCTTAGGCTAGAAAAACACTACAGAAACTGGAACATTAATTTTCTCCCCAAAAAGAGATAAGCTTGGGTGTGTGTGTGTTGTGTGTGGTGGTGTGTGTGTGGGGGTGTGTTTGTGTGTGTTTGTGTGTGTGTGGGTTTTTGTGTGTGTGGGGGGGTGTGGGGGGGGGGGGAGGAAGAAGAGAGAAAGGGGAGAGGCGACGAGACACAAAGAAAACACTGAGAGGAGAAGAAGAGAGGGGAAAGAGAAAAAAAAGAGAGAGGGCAAAGAAGAAACGAAACAGAGAGAGACAGGGACAAGAAATGTTATTGCCCACGGCCCCGGGGACCTTGGGGGAAGGTCAGTGGTAAAAGGTTGACTTTTTTATTTAAAATACTCGTGACACAAAACATACAATTTGAAGAAAAAAAAAAACACCACCACCACCACCCCCCCAACAACAACAAAAAAAAACAAACAAACAAAAAAAACAAAAAACCCCAAACAATTGGGTCAGAGTCCATGCTGAAATTTGCCCATGTTCCCCTTTGTAACATCAGAAAAATTATTTTCGGGGCAATGGTGCTGCAAAAACAAACAACACCCCACCACACACACACCAACACACACACAACAAAACCCACAACACAACACAACACACACACACCACCCCACTACAACACACACACACACAAACCACACACCAACCCACCACACACAAAACCACACCAACTTGCAAACAAAATACAACCCCACAAAACCACATTAAAAAATCACCAAACCCTCACACACACACACACCACACACACCACACACACACACACAAACCAAAACCCCACACCACCACAACACCACCACACACACACAACCCCAAACACACACACACACACCCCAAACAAAAAAAAAAAACAAACAAACAAAACAAACATCACCCGTTCACCAATCTAATCACCGTGGTGGAGATTAGAAATAGCTCCACGCATTGCCCGGGTTCGAATCCCTTTTCGGGGGGAAATTTTTCCCCCGGGTTAACATCATTTGCAGCCCCACTTCCCCCCCCAAAACTCTTGGGATGGATAAAACCAAAAGGTCCCGGGGTTACGAACACATGCAGAACATCTTGCACAAAAGTTAAAACCCTTTGTTTCCTTTTCGAAAGAGAAAGGCCATTGTGTTGGGCCCAAAGGGAAGGATGAGAAAATTTACAAAAACTCCATACACACGGGGACTGGATGAAAACGAAATCGTGCTTATTCCATTATCCTCCGAAAAAAAGAATTTTTAAAAAAAGATTAAAAAAAACAACAACAAATTTGACCGGGTTTGTTCTTTCGTGTCTTTCTGATTTTACGTCTCCTGTTTGCCCTTCCAGTTTTGTTGTCTGGTCTGTTGTTGTTTCTGTCGTCTTTGTTGTTTCCTTTGGGGGTTGCCCGTCTGGTTTCTTTCTTCTCTCTCTTTTCTACTCTCTCTCTCTCTCTCCTTCTCCTCTCTCTCTCTCTCTCTCTCTCTCTTCCTCTCCCCCTTCTCTTTTCCTTCCCCCCCCCCACTGGTTTTTTTCTCTTGTCTCTCACTGCTTTTGGGCCCCTTTTTTCACCCGTCTCTTTTTTTTTCTCTTTACCACCCTTCTTTTTCCCTCTCTTCTTTCTTTCTCTTCCGGGTTTAAATGGGCGGGGGAAAAAGAAAAAAAGCTTACACCGCCTGAAAAATAAAAACCAAAAAATTCTCTCTTCTTCTCTCTCCCCCTCCCCCCCCCCTCCCCCCCACTCTCTCTCTCTCTCTTTTCCTCCTTCCCTCCTCCTCCCTCCTCCCCCAAACCCCCCAACCACCCCCCTCTCCTCTTTTTTTTTTCCATCTTCTCCTTTCTTTTCTCTTTTCAGAAAGGGACGGCTTATTAAAAGGGAATGGTTTTCCTTTTTCGCCTAATCTGGGGGGGGGGGGGGGGGGGGGGCCAAATTTTTCCAAATCCTTGGGGGGGGGGGCACAAAACACCAAACAGGGGGGGCACGGGGGGCCACCCGGGGGGGGGCCCCAAAAACACCCCCCCCCCCCCCTTTTTCCCCCACCCCCCCCATTCCCCCCCCCCCCCCCAAGGGGGGGGAAATTTAAACCTTCATCCCTTTCGGGGCCTCTATTTAAAAATAGGGGGGCCTTCCAATCAGGAAATTCTGGCCTTCATTACAGCACATTCAGTATTCTTTCATCCTCCACCCACCCCACCCCTTTTATAAACCTTCCTTCTCTGGGGGGTTCTTTTTCCCTTTCCCCCCTCTTCCCCCCCCTCCATCTGCCTGCTCCCTCCATTTCCCCCCCCCCCCCCCCCCCCTCTCTTTTTTTTTTTTTTTATTTGTTGCTCATGGATGCTGCCCCTTAAAGTATCACTGTGGTTGCTGGTAGTTTGTTTTTTGGTGGTTTTTTGTGTGCGTGCCGTGCGCGCAGCGGGTGTGTGTGTGGTTTGGGTTGTGGTGTGCGTGCGTGCGTGCCCTTTGGCGTTTGTGTGTGTTTCGTGGTGCGTGCGTGGTGTGTGTGTGTGTGTGGTGTGCGCGGCGTTTGTGGTTTTTGGTGTTGTTTGGGGTGGGGGTGTTTTGGGGGGTAGGGGGGTTTTTGTCAGTTTTGTTTTTTTGTGGTGTTCTTTGTATATAATACTGTCTCTTGTTGTAAAGTTGAATATAAAATTAATCTTTGTCTCTCTGTGTGACTCTCTGACTGGTTGCTCTGTTCTTGTCTCTGTCTGTCTGTCTCTGTCTCTCTCCACTCTGTCTCTCTCTCCTCTGTCTCTCTCTCTGTGTCTCTCTTCCTCTGTCTCTCTGTCTCTCTCTCTCTCTCTCTCTCTCTCTCTCTCTCTCTCTCTCTCCCTCTGTTCTCTCTCTCTCCTCTCTCTCTGTCTCCCCCCTCTCTCTCCTCTCTCTCTCTCTCCCCCCTCTCTCTCTCTGTCCCCCCCCCCCTCTCTCTCTCCCTCTGTCTGTCTCTCTCTCTCCCTCTGTCTCTCTCTGTCTCTGTCTCTCTCTCTCCCTCTCTCTCTCTCTCCTCCCTCTCTCTCTCTCTCTGTCTCTCTCTCCTCTCTCTCTCTCTCTCCCCCCCTCTCTCTTCTCTTTCTCTCTCTCTCTCCCTCTCTCTCTCTCTCTCTCTCTCTCTCTCTCTCTCCCTCTCTCTCTCTCTGTCTCTCTCTCCCTTCTCTCTCTCTCCCCTCTCTCTCTCTCCCTCTGTCTGTCTGTCTGTCTGTCTGTCTGTCTGCTCTCTCTCTCTCTCTCTCTCTCTCTCTCTCTCTCTCTCTCCCCCTCTCTCTCTCTCTCTCTGTCTGTCTCTCCCTCTCTCTCTCTCTCTTCCCCCCCCCTCTCTCTCTCTTTCATGGCCTCCCTTGCCAGCAAGACATTTTTTTATGTAAAAATTCCTAGTTTTCCACAATGCCCGTTTTCAAAATGTTTGTGGAAAAGTTCCTGCAGCATAAGATTACGTGCTCAGTACAACACTACAAGATCAGATGCTGTCCTCTTCCTATTTAGAAGGGCAAAGTAAGCAAGCTATTGTTGTACTTCTGATAAAACTGCCACCCATACTCCTGACACTTCGCCTCAGTACAGTGTTTCGTACAGGAGAAAATATCAGTCTCAAATGAAAAGAGACAGAAGATGAACAGAAACACACACAGCAGCTGTAGATATTTATTTATTCTTGGATTTCGAGGATAATGGACAAGCAATCATATTGTGCTTTTTTAAAATTTTTTACATCTAGTCCCTGTGGGAATGCAGTTTTGTAAATTTTATCATCCGTTTCTGCCGGCACCCGATGCATGGTCTACTTTTTCGAAAAGCGAATCAGGTTTTAACATGTGCGCAAGATGTTCTGCGTGCGTAGATGGACACAGAAAGGCCTACTGTCCATCCCAGTCAGGTTTATTCCTACCCAGGTTACTTCTAGGCTGCTAACTTCACTGACAGCAAATCCTTCAGGATGAGACTATAAACCGAGGCCGTTTGCCAACGCAGGCAGCACATCTTGCGCACACGTTAAATTCTGTTCCGCTTTTCATAAGAGTAGGCCATTGTGTGCCGTTGGGAACAGATGACATGATTTACAAAGACTGCATACATATGGGGACTAGATGTTTAAAAAAGAAAAAAGCATGAGTGCTTATTCATTATCCTGGATATAAAAGAATAAATAGATAAATAAAGAAAGAAAGAAAGAAAGAAATAAAGACAGCAAGACAAGGCAAGGCAAATTCTTTTATTCGAGGATAATGAATAAGCACTTGTGTGTTTTTACATCCAGTCCCCGCCCTTTTCAGGGATAACATCAAGACATAAAAAAATAATCTCTAACTAAACAACATATTTAAACAGACAACAACAATAATAGTGATCCAAATACCAAGAGATTGTGTGTGTGTGTGGCAGCAGATGATGCAGCAGCAGTGGGGTATGTTCACCTTCAACAACAGCTCTTTTCCTCCCTCCCTCTCCATGCAGCTGAGAAGGTGAAAAACCCGTTAACATGACCAGAGTGACAGTTACCCATGTTGGTTATTATTGTATACCAGTCACGGGCAAGGGAGTCAGTCGACCTACTTTGAAAACTAACACAGGGTGCCCTTTGAACTGACGGTACAACAGGCAGGTGGGTCATTTTTCAACACACACACACACACACACACACACACACACCACCACGCGCACGCACGCACGCACGCACGCACGCACGCACACACGCGCGCGCACGCACGCACGCACGCACGCACACACACACACACACACACACACCCTCAAACTGGGAGTTATTAGCATTAAAGACCAAAAACAAAAATAAAAAAGCATTAAAGACCCAGGTTTTCAGTTGCACAGAAAATAACCTGGTGATTAACTTAGCCCGTGATTGATTGCCGCTGTTTGGCATTATGATGTTGTTGAAAGTCAACAACTCAACACCTGGCAGCAGTAGGACAATGAATATGGCACCAGCGTCTTTCTCTCTTAACCCCACGCCCCCCCCCCCCCCTCTCCCCTGCTCCCCCTCCCCACAGCCCACACCTATTTGATACCTGTAGGGGTGGGAATAGTCTGACTGGTGACCCTGCTGATGTTAACAAGAGTGCAGGTTTCAGTCTCTGTTGAGGTGTCTGTTCCAGGTAATTTTCCTCATGGGGTAAACACTGTTACTGACTCCATGCCGGAGAAAGTCCTTGGGATGACAGGTAAAAAGGTAAAGGTGTCCTATAACCTGTGTGGTCGTAGGGGAGCGAGGTATCAGGGACCTCAGCTTCTCTAGGGGCCAGCATATTGAGGGCGGCGCCCATCTCCTCTCCCTCGCTGCTTTACCTTCCCTGACCCTAAAGAGGGCAGGTACCCATTTACAGCTGGGTGAACTGGAGGACTGTGCTGAAGCCAAGGCGCTCAAACGGTCACCCATCAATTGGTAACCACGCTGGATGCTGCCTAACCTTAGCTTGGGGAAAGCGAGTGCTCTGACCACTGAGCTATCCCGTCCCCAATGGGATGACAATTTTCTTTTTTGATTTAATTCCTAGCTAGTGCTCTAAGGTTCACCAATGGTGATTTTTTTCACGTATCGGTGTTGCATTTAGATTCGCATAATTTTTTGTGTATGCGACTGGGTTTGCCATCATTTAGGTAGCTGCACTCCGACTTCAGGAGTTATATCTAAACAGACACCAGCATGCATGCGTTTTTCTAACACTTTTTTTCGTCATCTGTT
>CM060327.1:61030947-61035947 GCA_030674155.1 Stramonita haemastoma | reverse complement strand
TGCTCCGCTCTCCTTCCAGTTGCCAAGGTGAAGGCTGGCGGCGGCGATGATGACGACACCAACCACACTATCAACATCAACACCAACGACACTGTCAACCACAAACACCAACGACCACGTGGGATGGAAAGAGAAGGGTCTGCTGGAATTGAGGAGGAAGATGATGGTAATGGGTGTGTTGTGTGTGGTGTGGTGTTGTGTGTGTGTGTGGTGGTGTGTGTGGTGTGTGGTGTGTGGTGTGTTGTGTGTGTGGTGTGTGTTGTGTGTGTGGTGTGTGGTGTGTGTGTGTGTGTGTGTGTGTGTGTGTGTGTGTGTGTGTGTGTGTGTGTGTGTGTGTGTGTGTGTGTGTGTGGTGTGTGTGTGTTGTGTGTGTTGTGTGTGTGTGTGTGTGTGTGTGTGTTGGTGTTGTGTGTTGTGTGTGTGTGTGTGTGTTGTGTGTGGTGTTGTGTGTGTGTTGTGTGTGTTGTGTGGTTGTGGTGTGTGTGGTGTGTGTGTGTTGGTGTGGTGGGGTAGGTGTGTGTGTGTGTGGTGTGTGTGTGTGTGTGTGGTGTGTGTGTGTGTTGGTGCGCGCGTGAGCTATTCGTCCCTTTTAGGTTTTAAGCCCTTTCACATAGGAACAGAGGGTGGGTATGAAACAAACAATCCAGAATTTTTCAATCAACACAGGCAACAGAATGATCCTCATGACATGTTACCACATCAAGGAATGACTCCCAACACAATATTGATTTCACCACAGGGTCACCAGCTGATTGTTACATCCATGTTGACATTCATGAGAACAGTGTTACATCCCTGTTGACATTCATGAGAACACTGTTACACCCGTGTTGACATTCATGAGAACACTGTTACACCCCGTGTTTGACATTCATGAGAACACTGTTACGCCCCGTGTTGACATACATGAGAACACTGTTACAACACCGTGTTGACATTATGAGACACTGTTACACCCCGTGTTGACATTCATGAGAACACTGTTACACCCCGTGTTGACATTCATGAGAACACTGTTACACACCACGTGTTGACATTCATGAGAACACTGTTACACCCCTGTTGACATTCATGAAACACTGTTACACCCCGTGTTGACATTCATGAGAACACTGTTACACCCCGTGTTGACATTCATGAGAACACTGTTACACCCGTGTTTGACATCATGAAAACCCATGCTTAGAACTTCCTACTGCTCTCGGGTTTTATCATGTGGAGGTTTTGGCAAAGAAATCTGTCTCAGGGGTTGCCATTGCCATCTGATGATAATAATATTAATCACGAGGACGGGATAGCTCAGTGGTCAGAGCGCTCGCTTTCCCCCAGCCAAATGCAAAGCAGCGTCGAGCGTGGTTACCAGTTGGATGGGTGACCTTTTGCGCGCCTTGGCTTCAGTACAGTTCCCCCAGGTAAAGCAGCGAGGTAGAGGAGATGGGTGTCGCCCTCAATATGCCAGCCCCTAGAGAAGCTGAGGTCTCTGACGCCTCGCTCCCCTACGACCACACAGGTTATGGGACACCTTTACCTTTTTTTTTAAAAAATCTGATAATAGCCCTTTCCTGTAACGCTACCCAGGGGGCAGGCATCACCTAGAGGTAAGCTTTGGAGTCTACAATACCAAAGCAGTGTCGGCCCCCATTCACCAGACAAGGTTTTCAAATATTTTGAACATTTATTTTTCAGACCAGAAATTGAAGACGTTATTCAGGAACATCCGGCAATAGCGTCTTGGGCTTGAGGTCTCATGTTAGTCCTGGTGCAAGATACAGGGAGACTCTGTGAAACGGAGGTTGGGTCTAAGGGGTAGTGGGGGAGGGGGGTGGGTGGTGGAAGGCTTGGAAACTCTATACTTTAATGCGAAAGTGTACAATTTCGTCTGCGTACCTGTACATTGATCGTTTTTCATCTCTCCCCTCTCCTCCCTCCTCCCCCCCCTTTCCCCTATTATGTCTCGTTTGTTTATTACTGACCTGGCGAAAGTGTGTGTGTGTGTGAAGGAGGGGGGGAGGGGTAGAGAAGAGGGGGTTGAAAGGGGATGGAGACGGTTTCTATATTTAGGAGCAGTTTCTGTCCATTTTTCGAGTTTATGGCTGAAACTGGAGATTTCCCGTTTGTCTGAAAGTTGTTTTGAAAGTTGCCCATTGTGTCTTGTTCACAAACCACAGAGTTATAAAAAGTAGGAGCCCTCGCGCACGTAGGCACATAGAAAGGTATGCACACTGTACACACATGCAAACACGCCTCCACGCTAGCGTGCATGTATATTGTTCAATATGTGAAAATAATTTTCAGAATATAGACATATGCCCCAAGAGTCTACTTTCGTGTTTGACATAAAAACCAGGAAGAGGAATTTTTTTGTTTTAGTTCGTTGTTGTTTTATCTTGTGACTTTGTGATGTTCTGTCACAAGATCAAAAGGACTTGCAAAAACAATACTGCAAGGCACTGTCCAAGGAGGAAGAAAAAGAGGCAAAGATGGGAGGACAACATCAGCGAATGGACAGGTCTAGAACTCAACAATTTTTTTTAGAAAAGCAGAACAGAGAGAGGAACGGAGGGAACTGGTTGTCAAGTCTTCAGGGGTGCCCCACGGTCGCCAGACTAAGGGATAGATAGATAGATAGATAGATAGATAGATAGAGGAGAGAGAGAGAGAGTAGAGAGAGAGAGAGAGAAGAGGAGAGAGAGAGAGAGATAAGAGAGAGAGAGAGAGAGAGAGAGAGAGAGAGAGAGAGAGAGATACATACATACATACATACAACATACATACATACATACTAATCATACATACATACATCATACATACATACATAAACATACATACATACATAGATCTTTTATCCCTTTGAATTTCAGGATAATGTATAAGCACTCATGTGGGACTCGTTTTTTTATATCCAGTCCCCATGTGCATGCGGCTTTGTACATTTTGTCATCCGTTCCCACCGACACACAATAAAGGCCTGCTCTCCCAAAAGGCTAAAAAAAAAAAGAAAGAAAAAAAAAAAAGGTTTTAATGTGAGTGCAAGATGTTCTGCGCTTATTAGCACACAGGACCTCGGTTTACAGTCTCATCTGAAGGACTTTCTGGGGGAGTGCATTAGGCACTGATATGAACGAACTTCAGGGGGAAAATCCATTGAATGTCCCTTTGGACGAAGTGATGAATTCTTCAGGATATTTGGGAGCAAGGATAAGGCCTATCAAAACCAATATCCTCGGGAAAAAAGAATAAATAAATCACCTTCACCTTCACCTGTCCCGTAGTCCCGTGGACCGTGGGGGGCACAAGTGAAGATTCTGCAACCAGCTTCCTCCACTCCCCACGGTCCCTGCCCTCCGTAGCAGGTCGTTCCACCCAAGGCCTGTCCACTCTCTGATGTTGTCTTCCCATCGTTTCCTCTGTCTGCCTCTTCGTCTCCCTCCGGCCCCTTACTTTTCCCTGTAAGACTGTCTTGGACAGTCCAGATGATCGTGTGACGTGCCTGTACCACTTTAGCTGCAATAACCAAACTAAGTCCTCTGGAATGATAAGAACATAGCCATCAGCTTCAAGATCAGACTGGTGCGTTCCCTGATCATGTCCATATTTCTGTACGCATGTGAAACATGGACCATAACAGCAGACATTGAAAGAAGGATACAGGCAATGGAAATGAGATGCTTTCGCAAACTCCTTTGCATTTCATACAGAGATCACATCACTAATGAAGAAGTGAAAACTAGAATAAAGAATGCCATCGGTTCATATAAAGAGCTCCTAACTACAGTAAAATAAATAAATAAATACAAATAAACGGGGCGCCTCGACGTTTCCATACCAAATTCACAGTTGTCTAATTGCCCTTCAGGGATGATTAAAGTGTTTTGACTTGACTTGACTTGACTTTTGAGGGACTGATCATGGTGATAGAAGTCTTTATCGTTTGTAACTCTCATCATTATGTACCGGGGGGGGAAAAATCGGCATAGTCTTCGGTTATTATTATCAGCTTTCAGCTCTTTCTCTGAGGTTTGGTGGGTATTTTTTGGTCCTTCTGATCATGATCATTACCACGAGCATTGTTGTCATCGCCGTTATCATCACCACCACGTACACAATTATCGTCATTGTCGCTTTTGCCGTTGTGCTCAGTCTATTATCCTCGATATAAAAGAATAAATCAAAAATAAAAAAAATCTCTCTCTCTTCATCCTGTCACCCTTTTCTGTGTTTTATTTCATTATTTCTCCATTCTTTCCTTTTGTTTCCTTTCTTTCTTTTCTCCCTTTTAAACAAAAAAATCATATATACCTCTCTCTCTTCTTCCCTTCACCATTCTTCATTCTCTCCTCCTCTCTTTTATTCGTCTTTTTTTTTTTTTTGGTAATGGCACTCTCCATCCCTGAATAAAATTACCTAACAATTCCGTGAGATAGATGCGAATTCTTTGGCTGCTAATGACCATTGGTGCAGACTCCAGGGACATGCAAACTGCCTTTTACTGCATTCAGCCTATAATTATTTCATAACTTTACATCCACCACAAAGCATACTTCGTTTATTTCTAAAACACCGCCCCCCCCCCCCCCCCCCCACACACCACTCCATTTTTTCTTCCTCTTTGTTTCTCCGTCTCTTTGTGTCTCTATTTTTTTTTCAGTTTGATTCTTTTAACTTTTTATTTGAGGATTATGGAATTAGCACTCGTGCACTTTTTTCTTCTTCTCTTTTTTTTTTTTTTTTTTAAAATCCAGACCCCGTGTGTGTGCAGTTTTCTGAATTTTGTCACTTGTTCCCACCAGCACACAATGGCCTCTCTCTGGTTGTTGGTGTGTGGGGTCTCTCTCTCTCTTTGTGTGTGTGTGTGTGTGTGTGGTGTGTGTGTGTGTGTGTGTGGTGTGGTGTGTGTGTGTGTGCGTGAGTGTGTGTGTGTGTGTGAGTGTGTGTGTTGTGTGTGTGTGTGTGTGTGTGTGTAAACGCACGCGCGTGCACACATGTGTTGCATGCTTTCG
>CM060327.1:61003447-61025947 GCA_030674155.1 Stramonita haemastoma | reverse complement strand
TGTGTGGTGGCGAAGACGACAGCACTGTTGTCGTGTTAAGACTCAAGCCAGCAAGCCCCCAGTGACAACAACAAATATGGCAGGCCCAGTGCTGAACCAAAACAGCCAGACTCAATATTTTAGGCGCAAACCACCAAGCCAGATACGCCGAGACCAACGACGACAACAGCAACAACAGCAACAGCAACAGCAGCAAAATCAAGTGAGTGGCCAGACACCAGGTGACTCAGTGCCAAATGTGTCGCCTGTGCTTGAAAATGTGTTTGAATCGCCATGCACACAGGAGAATCTCAACCCTACACACCTGACAACACAAACAGACCAGTCAGACAGTGAAGGGGGTGTGTCAGGTGTGTTGCACGTGCAGAACGTACTAGACACTTCGTGTGCCGCTGATTGCGACGTCAGTGTCTCTCTGGCTGTTCCAGAACTGGACACGAATGAGGAAAATAGGATCGAGAAGACAATAGATGGGTTCAACGCAGGTGTAGTGAAGGATTACGTCTCTACCATGACCAACAAAACAGTGCAACGACGATTAAGAGACAGAGACCGAAATAAGTTATTCAGAAAAGTTATACTTCATACCACGGAAAACGGCGATCTCTTACTCTGTGAGTCAGATGACATAGTGCTAGAATTTTCCTGCAAGGCACATACAGAGAGTGAGAATGACTGTGTATTCTGGTATGTCAAGCAAGAAAGAAAGAACATGCTGACAGAAGAGGTGACGAAACTGGACAACCTACAGAGGGGAAGGCGTGCTGGCAGAACTGCTTACCCCGACACACAGGCACGTGCTCTGCGCAAACTACAGGTGCTCCGTGACCTCATCTGGTTCTACCTGGGGTGATGACGGCCGTGTACCGTGGACCAGTGTGCTGTTTGACGTGTACATATGAAATGACAGTCACTGACAAATTTTGTCAATTCCGATATAAAAAAGAAAAACTGTTTGTTATGGTTTCCATGTCAAACATTTCGCGTCGTGTTCGATTCGATCTTTCGCGATGCATGCTTGATGAGCTTGTACAGCTTTAAAGCAATAAAATGTGTCAGTGTCAGTGTCAGTGTCTCTCTCTCTCTCTCTCTCTCTCTCTCTCTCTCCATTATCCTCGATATAAAAGAATAAATCAGATCAAATCAAATCAAATTAAATCAAATCAAATCTCTCTCTCTCTCTCTCTCTCTCTCTCTCTCTCTCTCTCTCTCTCTCTCTCTCTCTCTCTCTCTCTCTCTCTCTCTCTCTCTTCTTCATCTCCCTACCTATTTTCCACTTTTATATTATATCCTAAACTTATCATCAGAGAGAAAAGTTTTTGATTATGAAATGTTACGCCTTTTTTAACACTTTAAACTCATGTTCTTGAACACGACTTGAAAAAAATGTCATTTTGGGTGTAACATCATAATGTTGTTGATCAAATGTTTGTTTGCTGTTTGGGTTTTTTTCGGGGGGGGGGGGGGGGGGTCGGTTTTTTTATGGGGGCGGTTTGGTGGGGTTTTTGTTTTTTGTTTTTGTTTTTTGTTTGCTGTTGTTGTTTTTTTAATTTAATTTAATGTAATTTATTTTATTTTGTTTTGTTTCGTTGGGGGGGGGGGGGGGGGGGGTCATGATACTCTTTTAAAGTAAGAAAGGTTCGTCATGTTTTAATATGTATCTTTTTTTTTGTTCGGGCTGCTCTCTTCTCTGCTATCACTTCTCAATTTTAATCTATTTGATTTATTTATAACTAGCTTTTCTCCTGACATGAATGTCTGGTCGGTTAAGGATTTTGTGTTTGTTGAATACATATCTATCTCTTTTGTCTTAAATAAGTATTCATGTACCCAGTGGGGATTATGCATATGTTGAATGTATACTTATCTCCTTTTTACAATCATAGGTTGAACCTCTATTCTTGGGGATGGTGATGTTGTTTCTCCTTTTTGTTGCTTTCTGTTTTATCTTTGCTTTTGGCTTTTCTCCTGTTTTGGTAGGGTCTCTCTTTTTTTTCTTTTTTTTTCTTTTTTTTCCTATTTCCTAATCAGGGCAAGGGCCGGATGAAAAAAAGTATGTGATTGCTTACTCTGTTACCCTTGAAAAATAAAGATTATTCATTCTCTCTCTCTCTCTCTCTCTCTCTCTCTCTCTCTCTCTCTCTCTCTCTCTCTCTCTCTCTCTCTCTCTCTCTCTCTCTTATTTTTGGTGGGTTTTTTCTCTCTCTCTTTGGGGTATTTGTGTGTGTTTAATGTTTTTTCCCCGTTTTTTTTCCCTGCGATTTTAATCTGCTTGATTTACGTAATAATTATTATACTCAGTGTACCTGTCTTGACATTAATCTTCGGGTCAGCTGTGGACTATGTGTAGTGAATACATATCTATCTCCTTTGTTTGAATAATTATCAATGTATCCAGTTGGAGATAATGCGTTTTGTTGAATGTATCATCATCGGATAATGATAGGAATACACGGTGAAGTACAGCTGTGAGAAACAAATGCATATAAACCCTTAAGGGAAAACCTTTACGACATCATAACAGAGAGAGAGAGAGAGAGAGAGAGAGAGAGAGAGAGAGAGAGGAGAGAGAGAGAGAGAGAGAGAGAGGGAGAGAGAGAGAGAGAGCAGGCAGAGGCAGGCAGGCAGGCAGGCAGAGGAGAGAGAGAGAGGAGAGAGAGAGAGAGAGAGAGAGAGAGAGAGAGAGAGAGAGAGAGAGAGAGAGAGAGAGAGGCAGGCAGGCAGGCAGACAGACAGACAGAAGAGAGAGAGAGAGAGAGAGAGAGAGAGAGAGAGAGAGAGAGGAGAGAGAGAGAGGAGAGAGAGAGAGAGAGAGTCAAATTTCAAAATCTGTATTACTGAAGGATAAACACTATTTAAGGAAAAATATTGCCTTATATTTTTTCCCTCTACTGTCCTTTCAAGCATCTTTCACAGTACTCAATGAAAATTACCCCCCCCCCCCCCCCTCAAAAAAAAGAGAGAGCAAATGAGCAAGACAATAGTTGTAACAAACAAACAAACAAACACAATTTTAATTATTTCATAGAAAGAGGGAGGGGAGGGGGAGGGGGAGAAGTGAAGAAATACGAGGAATTTGAAGGACATGGCTCATTTTTTGTGAAATAATCACGGCTAAGAAAACGACAACACAGAGACAAGACATAGACTTTTACTCCACCACTATCAGTGCAATTAAAAGCTGGTATTTCTTATTTATTTATTTATTTATTTATTTATTCTTTTATAACGAGGACAATGGAATAAGCAATCATGTACTTTTTTTGCATCCAGTCCCCGTGTGTGTGCACTTTTGTGAATGTCATCTGTTCCCACCGTCACACGATGGCCTACTCTTAAGAAAAGCGGAACAGGATTTAACGTGTGCGCAAAATGTTCTGCGTGGGTTCGTACACGGGGCCTCGGTTTATAGTCTCATCCGAAAGACTTTTGAGGGGAGTGGAGTCAGCACTGATGTTAACTCCAGGGGGAAAATCCCCTCGAGCAGGAATCGAACCCGGGTCGTCAAATTGCAAACGCAATGTTCTGACCACTAGGCATACATGTGAGTTGTCTGCATCTGTTTTACCATTGTCCTCCTTTCTTTTCGTATTGCTTAATTCCCGATTTTTTTTCTTTAACAAAAAGGACTTTTAAGCTTTCAAGTTGTTTTGCTCTCTCTCTCTCTCTCTCTCTCTCTCTCTCTCTCTCTCTCTCTCTCTCTCTCTCTCTCTCTCTCTCTCTCTCTCCAAATGAATTTATCCAGTAAAAAAAAACACCCAACAACAAACAAACCAAAAACAAACAAAAAACCAATTGAGTGCCAGCAGTTTTCACATGATAAAAATAAAGATTGCTGAACGAAATAAAATCAAATTTTTAATTTCTTTTTTTTATTCATTTTATCTGTCTGTCTGTCTTTTTCTTTCTTTCTTTCTTTCTTTCTTTCTTTCATTGGGAAGGGATGACAAAATTGACAAGACTTATGCGCACTGGGATTGGGTGTAAAAAAAAACACACTACCCACCCCAAAGAAAACAACAAACACACCCACCCACATGAGTGCTTATTCCATTCTCCTTAGAAGGAATGAATAAAATTAATGAAATAATCTATGATTTGCGACTTCATAAAGAATATATGTATTGATATTTTTCTACAGTTGGGATTTGGAATCGCATCAGTTTATCCACCAGCCAGTTCTGCTTGCTTCAAAACGGATTTTTTTGTTTGTTTTGTTGGTTCTTTTTTTTTTTTTTTGGGGGGGGGGTCCTCGGTTATAGCTCCAAGGTTTGTATACCAATGGTGTGATTTTGCGTATGCGACCGTTTTGAACCCCTTTATTTTTGTATTGTTTTTTTCTTTTATATCGAGGATAATGGAATAAGCACTCATGTGCTTTTTTTTACATCCAGTCCCCGTGTACATGCAGTTTTGTCAATCTTGTCATCTGCTCCCACCGGCACACAATGGCCTACTATTAAGTTAGCTTCATTCCAACTTCAGGAATGGAAACGGAATGAAACTGGACACATTTATTTTCTGTTTCTGTTTCAGGAGCAGCTTTCGGAAGTATAGAGGGAGGAAGAGAGAGGAGGGCTGAGAGCGGGAGGTGGGGGGACAGGGGAAGGGAGGAGGTGGCAGCTGAACTAACTCCACCAGAGACCAGCAAGGACTGTAACTCTGGCCTCAGTTACCACCGCCGCCTTACCTCCCCTTCCCAGAAGAGCCAGGTATATTATGTGGATTGTTGTTGTTGTTGTTTTGCTTGCCTGTTTTGTATGCCTGCTCTTTTGTGTTTATGTTTGTGTGCCTGTCTGTGTGTTTGTATGTTTTGTCTGCCCGTTCGTTTGTTTGTGTGTCTGTCTGTCTGTGTGTCTGCATGTATATCTGTTTTGTGTGCCTGTTCCTTTGTGTCTGTCTGTGTGTCTGTCTGTGTGTTTGTCTGTGGGTCTGCCTGTCTGTCTCTCCCTCACTCTTTCTATCTGGTGTGTGTGTGTGTGTGTGTGTGTGTGCGCGTGCGTGCGTGCGTGCGCGCGTGCGTGCGTGCGTGCGTGCGTGCGCGCGTGTGTTTGTTGTGTGTGTGTGTGTGTGTGTGTGCGCGTGCGCGCGTGCGTGCATGCGTGCCTGTGTGTGTGTGCGCGAAAACTAAGGTGACAGTAAGATCAAGTGAAGCAGAGACGAAAGAGCAAGAAATTAAAACAACATAATAAAGACAGAAAAAAATAGAACCTCTTTAGAATCAATATCAGCCAGGCTGAGAGAAATACAGAAGGGAAGATGGAGGAACAGACGAGAAAATAGAAGAAGAAGAAGAAGAAGAAGAAGAAGAAGAAGAAGAAGAAGAAGAAGAAGAAGAAGAAACAAGAAGAAGAACAAGAAGAAGAAAAAGGAGAAGAAGAAGAACAAGAAGAAGAACAAGAAGAAGAAGAAGAAGAGAAGAAGAAGAAGAAGAAGAAAGAAGAAGAAGAAGAAGAAGAAAAGAAGAAGAAGAGAGAAGAAGAGAAGAAGAGGAAGAAGAAGAAGAAGAAGAAGAAGAAGAAGAAGAGATGATGATGATGATGATGATGATGATGATGATGATGATGATGATGATGAAGAACAAGAAGAGAAAATCGATGAAGGAGAAGAGGAGAACATGTGTAAATGATAATTGTGGAGATGTGAAAGTGATGCATAAATCGAATGGTAAACAAAGTACTGGCAGAAGCAGCAGTGATAGTAACATCACCATCAGCTGCAGAAGCAGTAGTATAGGCCTAGTAGCAGCAGCAACAGTAGCAACAGCAACAGGAGCAACAGCAACAATAGCAGCAGCAACAGAAGCAACAGCAACAGTAGCAGCAGTGGCAGTAACATCACTACTAGCTGCTGAAGTCGTATTATAGGCTTAGTAGCAGCAGCAACAGTAGCAACAGCAACAGGAGCAACAGCAACAATAGCAGCAGCAACAGAAGCAACAGCAACAGTAGCAGCAGTGGCAGTAACATCACTACTAGCTGCTGAAGTCGTATTATAGGCCTAGTAGCAGCAGCAACAGTAGCAACAGCAACAGAAGCGACAGCAACAATAGTAGCAGCAACAGTAGCAGCAGCAACAGTAGCAGCAGCAACAGCAACAGGAGCAACAGTATCAATAGCAGCAGCAACAACGAAGCAGACCAACAGACGACGACTCCCATTGGATTTGCAACAGATGATTAAGATGAAGGCACAAGAGGAAAAGAATACCAGAGAAGAGGAAAGAAGCAAGGAAAGGAAATGAAAAACAAGAGAGAGAGAGAGAGAGAGAGAGAGAGAGAGAGAGAGAGAGAGAGAGAGAGAGGAGAGAGAGAGAGAGAGAGAAGAGAGAATAATGCAGTAAAACTTTCCCCCCATCCATTAGACCATGAGTGGTGGTCTGGGCGCTAGTCTGTCGGATGAGACGATAAACCGAGGTCCCGTGTGTTACACATCATTATTTGGCGCACATAAAAGAACCCACGGCAAGAAGGGGGTTGTCCCTGGCAAAATTATGTACAAAAAGCCACTCTGATAGGGAAACAAATACAGTTGCAGAAAGGAAAAGAAAAAAAATAATGGGTAGGCACTGCACTTGTGGCAAAGCGCTCTCCCGGGGGGAGGGAGAGAATACGAATACGAATACGAAATGTTTATTCAGATTAGGCCATAGCCCCCAACTGAAGGGGTGATCATTTACATACCAATGTAAATCATTGCATTTTCAATCAGAAAATATATCACCAAATCATATCATATCATGTAATACCTTACGACATAGCAGCATCCAGTCGTTTTAAGGCTTTATAAATGTACAATGCCAAATTATTTAACACATTTTCATTTTTTGATGCCATAAGTACATTGAACCGGAAACGACACGGATCTTTATAATATTTTGGTTGGATAAATTTGATCCTCAGGTCATAAAGAACAGGACAACATAACACAAAGTGTATTTCATTTTCTTCTGAGCTATGACATAGACGGCATATTGTTTTATCCGTTAACCTGTTGTATCTAAACCGATGACTTGCAAATAGCTGATACACCAAATCTAAATTTTGTCAAAGCACTTTTAACATATCTGTTCATTTCAATTTCGGTATATGGTTCAACACTATTTGTAACTTTAAACATACTATATTCCCTAAATCTACTACTGTTTTCTACATGGTCCTGCCAGTCCTGCCACATGCAGTCAATGATTCTTTGTTTGAAACATCTGATAAAGCTCCTAACATCCTCAACACCCTGATTATCCCAAACACATGCAAATCCATAAGTACTTAGACACATCCGCACATTTGTGGCCCAAGTCTTCTTACCGTTAATATCCAGATTATATAGCATCTTATAAGCTCTGCTTGGCAGTCTATGATTTTCCAGTCTCATTATCCTAAGCCAGTACGTAATGCATTTCACATAGGAATTCAGATATATTGGGTATCTTCCAACTTCTCCATAAATAAGATCATTAGGAGTTCGGTTGTCAACATTCATAAAACGTTTCATGGCAAACAAATGAAGCCTTTCAATCTGATTTCCGTTTTCAAAAGCCCATATTTCGGCACCATACTGTAAAATAGACTGAACCTGAGAATCAAACAGTTTTACAAATACTTTCAATGAACTGCAATCAAGTCTATAAATAACTTTGAGAATAACAAGTACCGCTCTTTTTGCTCTATTTATTAAATCCTGGCATGCAAAAGTAAAACTTAGTCTGGTTGAAAAAAATATACCAAGATATTTATAAGCATTTACTACTTTAACAGTTTCAGTATTGTATTTCCAGTGCTCATGACTAGCTAGATATCCCCCCTTACGAAAGACAATAATATTTGTTTTCTCCATATTTACCTTTAACTCCAATCTCGTTGCTGCATGATACAAACTGTTCATCTGTCTTTGTAAGCCTACGACAGTTGTTGATATCAAAATAATATCATCAGCAAAAAGTAACACAAATAATTCTATCACATCAAAAGAAACTCCATGCTTTCCATTTTCAATAATTTCTAAGGCAAGATCATTGACAAATAATGAAAACAATATCGGACTACACACATCTCCTTGCTGTACACCCCTTGTACAATTCACAAAGTCAGATAGTGTTGCCCCATTTCTCACTCTAGCCCTCACTTCTCTGTACATACTTTGTATACATCTGTGTAGTTTTCCTCTAACTCCATTTTTTAATAAAATAGGCCATAACAAATTTCTAGAAACAGAATCGAAAGCTTTTTGAAAATCCACAAAGGCAACATATAATTTATGGTTATGTGCGAATTGCTTTTGAACAGCAGCTAACAAGGTAAACATATGATCTACTGTGCTATAATCCTTCTTGAATCCAGCTTGGTATTCGCCTGTAATATTATGTGTCATTACCCATTCTTGTAGTCTATTATTAACAACTGAACTATATATCTTACTCGCTATATTACACAGAGATATTCCCCGATAATTGTTTGTGTCATTTACATTGGGGGGAGGGAGAGAGAGAGAGAGAGAGAGAGAGGAGAGAGAGAGAGAGAGAGAGAGGAGAGAGAGAGAGAGAGAGAGAGAGAGAGAGAGAGAGAGGGAGAGAGAGAGAGGGGGGAGAGAGAGAGGAGAGGAGAGAGAGAGAGAGAGAGGGGGGGGGGGAGAGAGAGAGGGGGGAGAGAGAGAGGGGAGAGAGAGGAGAGAGAGAGAGAGGAGAGGAGAGAGAGAGAGAGAGAGAGAGAGAGAGAGAGAGAGAGAGAGAGCAGCCCGAATTTCACGCAGAGAAATCTGCTATGACATAAAGAGGTATACAATAAAATAATAAAAACGTCTCTAAGAGAGTAACCCCATTTTTCTGTGTGTGTGTGTGTGTGTGTGTGTTCAGGTGGTGTGTGACTGGTGCAAGCACGTGCAGCAAGGAGCCGTCAGCTTGATGGACCTGGAGGACACGGGCAAAGAGCCCCAGCTGTGCAGCGAGAGGTGCCTCAGCCAGTACAAGATGAGAATCTTCTGCACCGAGACCAAGCACCACCTCCACCACCTCCACACCCACCTGCTCAAGAAGGAGAAGGAGAACAACAAAGAGCAGGGTCTGTTCAGGAAAACTCCCCCAGCCGTTCTCACGCTGTCCCCCAACAGGGCCTCAGAGGTTGAGTCACCCTCGTCACCCGCTACCTCCAAAACAGAGGAGCAGATCCTCATCACTCCAGAACTTTGGCTCAGCCATCATGCCAGAGAAGAGTTTCCAAGCTCAACGAGAAGAGCAACGAAGCAAGTGAAGGCAGAGACCAACAGCAAGGAAACTGGTAAGGAGTATGGCATGTGTTGCGTGTCAAAAGACGAGAGGAGGACGACACACCTGATCTCTAGAAAGCGTGTGCCGTCACCGTTGCCGGTGGATGACTTTGCCTTCACTGCCTGCGCTGACCGTTTACCACAGTCGGTGGAAGGACCTCAAAAAGCGTTTGTCATTAAAGAGGAGAAAAAAGCTGCTGAATACATTTTTCCAAATGGAAACCGAGGAGGTGTTCGTGATGCAGATTCTAAAGCTGATCAAGATCCCCGTGCAATCCAGGTCAGTTTTGGAGAAGGTGTCCCGGTGTGCTCAGAAGTTTCCCAGCTGACAAACACAGCCGTGCAGCACAGACCAGCAGTTACTTCCTCTCTCAGCTGGCGACAGGAGGATGGTGAAGGAGCTCAGCAGGCAGGGTTGAGCAGGGTCAGCTTCTTGCCCTCTTCTACCAAGGCCAACTTTCCATCAGCAGACGTACAGCATGATACACAGGAATTTCATCATCACGGTACAGTTAGGAGTGAAGGTGAGAGGTGGCGGAAAAAGAAAGGAAAAGGAACTCCACTGACACCAGTGACTTTGCCAAAGTTCGCCACCAACAGCAAGTCTCCACCATGCACGGTGACTTCAACAGAAAGAAATTCTCCGCCATTTTTGCCTCCCCCACAGTTTCCTATGGGGATTTCAGCTTTCAGTGGCGGAGGGGAGTTCCCACAGACTGTGCCACCTTTCATGCTGGGCTTGCCTCCTCACTTCAGCTATCCTCCGGGATTCCTCATCCCTGACCCAGCAGTGTGGGGGGAATATGCGGGAGCGAAGGACATACCACCACCTCCCCTCCCTGCTCTTCCTCCCCCAACCCGTCTGCTTCCCCGTCCACGTGAAGAGAGAGGTGAAGCCAGGCGGAGGCGTGACGAGGGAGTTCCAGTGTCGTCAGGGGCAGCAACTGGGGTTACTGCAGGAGTCCCCCCCGTCACCCTCATGATCCCCTTCCCCCTCCCTCTGCCCATCCCCGTGCCCATCCCCCTCCCCGTTCCTCTGGCCTCTGAGAAGATCCGGCAGATCTCCAGAAAGCAGGAGAAGGCCCCCAGCCCCCGCACTGTGTCTCTGCGCGTGCCTCCTGTCCTGCCATCTTCTCCCCCGCCTGAACTTCAAGTCAGCAGCAGTGCCTGTCCTGGTGAAGAAGGACCAGAGTGTGCAGCCTCGTGTAGCAGCGATCACTCTCAGCCACCCAAGCATCCTCCATACTGTCAGTTTCCTCAATCAAGGCGAAAAGGGCATTCTGAGCTGCAGACACGTCTTGAGACATGCTGCCTCTCTTGTCAGCCACACAAACACAGTGGAACGGCTGCTTGTCGAACAAAGGAAACTAAAGCAGATACTTTGTACTCCATTTCCTCCTGTATACAGCCTGCACGAAATCAACGCGTCCCTGCCTCATTCCTGGCTCTTCACAACACGCTGCTATCTGACTCTGATCTGGCAGTGAACAGAAACACCACCAAGAAAGGAGTTATGGAAAACGCAGTGTCCCTGCCTTGCTCTTCCCTGAAGCGTGTGCACAGCCCCGTCTTACACACTGCTCTGGGCCCCAGCAAACAAGCTCGCTTGTCTAACAGTGCACAGCAGGGGGACGAGGCCATAGATCTGACAACGAACCACGACTGTCCGCTGACCACCCCCAAAGACCTGACCCTCATTTCCAAACCTCCCACAGAAACAGCAGATACGTCCATCACCGGTATTGGTAGTTCGGCTTCTGTCAAAGACAAGCAAAATAGTTTCATGCTGGACAGAAAACGGCACTCTGTTTCAAAAACGTCCCGGGTTCACATCCTCGATTCTGATAGGGATTGCTCTCCTGGTCAGCCTTTTCTTTTCCCCCTGGTCAGCAACCCCTATTCCCTGCGGCGGAGTCTGATTCTGGACGCTCCCAACGCATCCAAGTTCTCTGCAAGCTCTCCCTCTCTAGCAGAGCACCGCTACACGCGGACATTGCCCACAGAGGGGGTGGAAGCAGCCAGGGGAAGGTGCATGAGGGCCAGAATCAGAACCAAATGACTCGATATTTTTCCCCCACGGGCAATATTGACAAACGAAAGTGTGCCGTGTCACTTATGTGTCACGAAAATGTGCCTCGTTGCTGAGTGTCAACGAAAGTATACAATTTCATATACTGTCACTAAAATGTACAATGTCATACATTGTTGGGAAAGTGTACAATTTCATATAGTGTCACGAAAGTACCCTGTCAGTGTCACAAAAGGGTACCATGTCACTCAGTTTCAAATCCAGTAGATCAGTTTGGGTGTAAATGCATCAAGCAGAATGCCCCCCCTCCCCCCACCACCACCAAATTCTGTTTTGTTTTCTCTTTTGCTTGCACACTAAATCATAGTGTTTTAATCTTTGCGCAAGAAATGATTTTAATTGAATTGACCACCTCTTAATATGGGGACGGGATAGATCATGCTTGGAGTGTTGCTTTCCCCAAACTAAGGTTAAGCAGCATCGAGCGTGGTTACCAAAATGATGGGTGACCGTTTGCGCACCTTGGTTTAAGTGCAATCCCCCAGCACCAGGTGTAAATGGGTACCTGCCCTCTTTAGGGTCAGGGAAAGTAAAGCAGTCAGTGAGAGGAGATGGGCACCACCCTCAATATGCTGGCCCCTGGAGAAACTGAGGTCTCTGATGCCTCGCTCCCCTACGACCACATAGGTTATGGGACACCTTTACCTTTTTACCTCTTGATCTCTGTTTGTCTGTCTGCTCAGTGATGTCTGTCTCTCTTTCTTTCAACTTCTTTCTCTCGTCCCCCCCCCCCCCCTCTTCCCTTCTCTCTGTCATTTTGAACAGCACTAATAAAAGTAAAGTTTCTTAATCTGTTTGTCTGTCTGCTCAGTGATGTCTGTCTCTCTTTCAACCTCTTTCAATCTTTCTCACCATCCACCCCCACCCCTTCCCGCTCTCTCTGTCATTAATTTTTGGCTTTGAACAGCATCAATAAAAGTGAAGTTTCATTGTTGACTTAAAGTCGATTTGTTGAAAACGAATCACAGATTCTAGAATGTGATGGATGTACATGTGCAGTGATGATTTTCATTCCAGATTTTGCAACCTGTCTTTGCATTGTTCTAGTGAAAGTACAGGACAGGGGATGGAGAGAGAGAGAGACAGAGACAGAGACAGACAGACAGACAGACAGACAGAGACAGGCAGGCAGGCATGCAGGCAGACAGACCAATAGACAGACAGACAGGCAAAGAGAGACAGGCAGACAGACAGAAATAGAGAGAGGCATACTGACAGAGAGGTGACAGACATACACACACACACACACACACACACACACACACACACACACACACACACACACAAAGAGAACTTATCAGATACAAAAACAAAACTCTTGCAAGAACACAAAAAATATTTGTCCAAACCATGAACTTTACGTAATTGAAATTGAAACACGAGACCTCCAAGTAAAAACCAAAGGTAAATGCCAGCACGGCAGCAGCAAAATAACTCAAAGAAATAACCAAAAACTTTTTTCTTTCCTTCTACAGCAGTGAAGTGTGTTGTACTTGCCAATACGCAGAACATCTTGCGCACACGTTAAATCCTGCTCTGCTTTTCGTAAGAGTAGGCCATCGTGTGCCAGTGGGAACAGATGACAAGATTTACAAAACTGCATACACACAGGGACTAGATGTAAAAAAGCACATTGGTGCTTATTCCATTATCCATGATATAAAAAAATAAATAAATAAAATAAATACACACACACACACACACACACACACACTCACACTCTCTCTCTCTCTCTTACACACACACTCTCTCTCTCTCTTACACACACACACACACACACTCTCTCTCTTACACACACACACACACACACACACTTTTTCACTGTGGTGATTTGAAAGAGTTCAGTGTGACCTGATTTTTGCTAATTATCAAATACTAAACAGACCTATCATCCAAGTGAACTATTACAACAGTTGTGTTAAACACAACTTTTTCTTCTTTTCTTATAAAAGAAAAATAGGAGTTTTGGTTATGACTGTAAATGCTCTTCGGGTGAACATAACTATCTAGACTCATTGAGTTTCATTCTTTGAAAAAGAAAAGACAAAAATGGTGACACTCACAACATTCCAAACGATTCACCAAAGACATAATTATAACTGTTTTATTCACCACAAGTCAATGTAGCAAGTTGCCCAAGAAACAATGTTTGCATCATAATCAAACACATCAAACGGTCAAGTGATAATGGCAGGTGTATGATTTCCAAAGACAAGATGGATACTTACTAGCTAACATGACGATGATCAGAGTTAAGCATGAATGACAATAGTTGACACTTTGGTTCACTGACAATCCATTCCTTTTACACTTCATCCTCTCACCTGTTCATCTTACAAAAAATATAAACAAAACCCAAACAACATCCACAATGGTCTCAGTTTTGAAACTCAGAGTGATAATTAAAAAAAAAAAAAGTTAACTATGAATGTTATTGCAGGGCCTAATTCTTGTGGGGACAGGAGAGCTCAGTGGTCAGAGCACTCGCTTTCCCCTAGTCAAGTTAAGCAGCATTGAGCATGGTTACCAGTTAGACGGGTGACCATTTGCGCGCCTTGGCTTCAGTACAGTCCCCCCGGTTCACCCAGCTGTAAATGGGTACCTGCCTTCTTTAGGGTCAGTGAAGGTAAAGCAGCAAAGGAGAGGAGATGGGCACCACCCTCAATATGCTGGCCCCATAGAGAAGCTGAGGTCTCTGATGCCTCGCTCCCCTACAACCACACAGGTTATGGAACACCACCTTTCTTAATAACAGCACAAAACTGAATGACACACATTTGATGATTGAGTATGAGACTAAAAATTGTTTAAACAACCAACTCGATTAAAAATGAAGGGGAGAAAAAAAAGAAAGAACTTTGCCTCAGACAAAACTGTAGACAAATGTGGACAATTCTTTACACAAGGCTGCCTGTGGTTCAACATTGTTGATGAGCTCCACTCTGGAACACTTCTTGGTATTCTTTTCTTGTCATACAGTCACAGGAACTGTGCACATGGATGGGTTCCCGGTTTCGATGCTCTTACAGTTCTGTAGTAAGCGATACTGATGCAGTTCATTAGAATATGGCCTGAAGTGGGTTTGAAATCCCTGAAGATAGATAATGAAATATTCCTGGTGCTATATTTTTCCTCCCAATTTCAGGGCTTTGTATTTCTCCTACTCTACCAACAAGGGTATCAAACAATTCTTGCTGCTGTATTTCTGGAAAAAAAAAAAAAAAAAAACCCTTCCCCTCCCCCCCCCCCCCCCTTTTTTTTTCTTTGTTTAAAACTTAGATTAAATTTTTTTTTTTCCTTTTTACTTTTTTTCTTAAAAAAACAATTATTTTTAAGCTACTTCAAAAACACTATAAACACATGTACCAAATGTAATCCAGACGAGACAAGGGAAACAACTGATATAATACAAAAATAAAATCATCACCAAAAAAAAAAATGAGGCCCTGTTTTTCATGGCTGATACATTTATTAGCGCCTTAAAATTTAACAGGGGAGATGGGATAGCCAAGTGGTAAGAGCGTTGTGCTCACGATTTGACAGACCAGGTTCAAGCAACCACCAAGGTGCCTGTTTGAGGGGATTCCCCCCTGTAGTCAACATAAATACCAACTTCACTCCCCCACCAAAAGAGGAGGCCAAAACTGAGGTCCCATTATGGACACACACAAAGCATGTTGTGCACACATTAAAACCTGTTCCGCCTTTCAGAAAAATAGGCCATTGTAAACTTTTCAGTACAGATGAAAGATTTACAAAAGCACATGCACACTGGTGTAATGTTTAGACGATATCCCTGAAGTTGAAGTGCTGCAGCATTTTGGTGGGTAAATGGTCAACCACGCAAAATCTCACCATTGCTGAACCTCAAAGCTGAAAAACAAGGTAAAACTTTTTTTGTTTCAAAATAACTGCATTTGTCAACCTTTTCCGGTGCCTCTAAAATATCCTCCCCCCCCTCCCCCCTGCTTTTTCATTCTTTATTCTTGATTACCCAAAACAATGACCAAAAAAAAAAAATGCATTAAAATAAAAACAAACGATAAAAACCACCAGTCTGCACCACGTCCACAGCACTGGATGTCCATTCCAGAACTACCACTGACAACACCACCAAAGCACAAGCTGAGAAACTGACCAACACTCCACACATCTCAGTAGGGTCGGCCTCGATTCCTCATGGGAGCTGGGGGAGGCCCGGCCCTGGGGGGAGCGATGGCAATGTCCAGATAGTCCCCGATGTTGAACTTCTTGGAGGCCAGGGTCACCGTGTCGTCGGCCGTTTTGTGGCCGCTGCAGGTGGTGCCGATGTCGCGCAGTCGGTAGGTGGGGTTGCGGGGTCGGGTACACGATGGCAAAGTCGAAGAACGTCCCCTTTCGGCGCGCGTCTGGGTTCACTTCCTTCACCAGACTGGTCAGTTCCTTCAGGGTCGCGTCCATCCTAGGAAATGATGCATCAGGTCTGATCAATCACTGAACCAATCCATCAATTAATCAATCAATCACTGAATCAATCAATCAATCACTGAACAATCAATTAAATAATGTGCAAGAAATATGGTGTCCTATAACCTATGTGTTCGTAGGGGAGCGAGGCATCAGAGACCTCGGCTTCTCTAGGGCCCAGTATGAGGGCGGCGCCCATCTCCTCTCCCTCGCTGCTTTACCTTCCCTGACCGTAAAAGAGGGCAGGTACCCATTTACAGCTGGGTGAACTGGAGGTAAGCCAAGGTGCACAAATGGTGACCCATGCGAGAAATGTACGAATGAATCTATAAATGAATCACTCAACAATGATGCTAACAGTCTTGCCAACCACAGAGGCCACTGTACATACAATGATGCAAAACAAACACTCTGGATGATTTTAAACTAAAGTAACCAACATTACTGGTCCGCTATTATCAAGTCTTCTGATCCAAGAACATCAGAAATATCTCTAATTCATAAAAAATGCATTTTTAAAACACAAAAAAGAACAAAACAAACAAACAAACAAACAAAAAGATGATTTCAAAGGCAACCCCCATAATCTATTATTTATGCTGGTAGATACATTGTTTAGATCTTTTAAAAAAAATTGGGGGGGTTTACATTGTTTAGATCTATATACAGAGAATGCAAAAAGAGAAAGAAAAGAAAACATCATGAAAACTGACCAGGTGTAGATCTGCAGTTCATTGGTGGGAGTGTTCCCCCTGGCATACTCCATCAGTGAATGATGTCGCCCCATACTGCAAAACACCCGCAACAGCAGGGACATGTCTGCACACAAACAGGAAAAAGAATATCAAAATATCAAACTGATTTCTCTTCCTATTTATTTATTATTTCATTTTATTTTTTTGTGAGATCAGATTTTCAGAATTTCCTGTCATCAACTACAATGTGATAGAATCACATATGTAGCCTCGGGAGTACTGAATTGTGAATCTTTGTTTTCCTACTCCTATTGTGATGGACATGAATGACTGAGCATAGCATTATTCTCTCTCTCTCTCTGTCTCTCTCTCTGTCTCTCTCTCTATCTCTCGCTATCTCTCTCTGTTGTTTAATGTTTGTCGTTTCCTTTCCTTGCTTCCCCTCTTCTCTTGTTGTTGTTGGTTCCTTCTCTCTACTTCTTTTAAATTATGTGTCATTAAAAAAAAAACTGTGGCAATGAAAAAATTAACTTCTTTTCCTCCATCCTCTTTTTTTTTTAACCTTCTTGCATTATTAAGGTTTCTAGGGGGGGGGGGGTAAAAGTTAGTTAAAGGTGTCCCATAGCCTAGGCGGTTGTAGGGGAGAGAGGCGTCAGATACCTCAGTTTCTCTAGGTGCCAGCATATTGAGGGTGGCACCCATCTCCTCTCTCTTGCTGCTTTACCTTCCCTGACCCTAAAGAGGGCTGGTACCCATTTACAGCTGGGTGAACTGGGGGGACTGCACTGAAGCCGAGGTATGCAAACAGTCCACCCATCCAACTAGCGACCACACTTGACGCTGCTGAACTTAGCTAGGGGAAGCGGTGCAAACCACAGCTATCTGCTCCCCCCCCCCCCCCCCCCCCCCACGTTTCTATTTCCTCAAAGTCAAAGAAAAACCAAACACAACAATAGTCAACGATCTCATACTAACACACAAAAAACACCCCACACATTCATAGCACTCCACTAAATTTTTTGTTTTTAATGTTTACTTTGTTAACCTACTTGCTACTTAGTACAAGTTTATACTTGGGGGTGGCATACTATTACATCAAATATTGGTTTTCCTTGGGATCATCTTATGAGCTTTATTTCATAATTACTTTAATTCAGTACAATTCATTAAAACAAATCACCAATTGGGGGGGGGGAGGTTATTTATTTATTTATTTATTTATTCTTTTATATCGTTTAGCCAAGATAGTAGTGTGAGCATTGCACGGCAATAAGATGGCCTCGGTTTCAAACCACAACCGAAGCACCCCATCTAAAGGGGATTTATTCCCTGGATTTTCATACAGACTGGAAAGTTTCCCACTCTCCCGAAAGTCTGTTGATGGTCTTGTCAGCGAACGCAGGCAAAACATCTTCGGGTTTGATTTCCGTGCACGCTCACCCTTTCCCCCTTTCCAAATAGCTTTCAGATGAGACAAAAACCCAAAAAGTTTTTTCGGATGAGACTATAATTATAAACCAAGGGCCCTGTGCGAACGCATCAGAACATCTTGCGCACATGTTAAAATCCTGTTCCGCTTTTCATAAGATAGGCCTCGTGTGCCGATGGAAACGGATGACAAAGCTGACAGAACTGCTTTTCACACAGGGACTGGAGTAAAAAGCACAAGTGCTTATTCCAATTAATATTTTAAATCCTCGATATAAAAGAATATAAAAAAAAAAGTTGTTTTTTTTTAAAATAGTCGACAATTGTGTGCCAAAGGAAGGGATGAAAAAAATTTACAAAATGTATGCATACTTTTGTCAAACCCTCGAAAGCCCCAAAGCCGGGGAAATTGAAAAAAAAAATCAATTCAACACCCAAAACTCTTATAACTAGCCTAGTGACAACAGAGTGAACACGCGCTGCCGCACTCATCGAAGTAAAAATGCGTCCTGTTTAGTCGCAATCCTTGGACACGCTATCACAGAAAAAATAATCTAATATACCTAAGAATCAATCCTGCTTAGCTTTCAAACTATCTTTTTCCCCATGACAATATAAGTACCTTTTCACGATCGATGGGTTTCTCGTTTTCCCGGCCGTCTTAAACTACAAACTCGATGGTCGCCATTTTATTTCTGTTGGTTTGGCGATACTTCCCCTTGAACGAGATGGCAGTAAAAAGACGAAAAAAAAACTCGTGTCGTTGCCTTTAGGCTACTGGGCCTAACCCTGAGGGCGGAGCACAGAAGAGATTTGCGCGTCATTATCACCGTATTGTTTTTTCATGGCATTGCAAAGCTCTTTCGCACAGTATGCCCGGAAATTTTTATTAGTGAACAGATTGGGCTTCTCTGACTGTTTTCATCAAATAACCAAGTCATGAAAACCACAAAAGTTATTACCTCAACACCCCACCTAAGAAACAGAAAGAGCGTGAGTTGTATAATTTTCTTTTTTACGAAGTTTTCAACTCCGTTTTTAATCAAGCGTTTAAACCTTGAAAATTTTTGTCAGAAGTCAGCATTTACATCTGAAAGGCTAGGTCACCGTATTAACTGTGACTCAGTCCTTGAGAATAAAGTAAAACAAGTGTCTATTTTTAAAAATGTTTTTCATACACATTTTTTGTTTTAATCTGTAGTGTTAGGGCCTTGTAATATTTATATAAAATTATTATTCATTCAAAACGTTTTTAATTAAGCTAATTTATCAAAAAAAGCATCTTGTTTCACTTTTTCCTGTTATTTCCACACACAACACACACAACACCCCCACACACACACACCACACACACACACACACACAACACACACACACACATACACACACACACACCACACATAACACACACACACACACACACACAACACACCACCACACACACACAAACACAGTACACATACGCACCCACACACACACACACACACAAAAAACACACCACACACACACACACACCCACACACACAGAGTGTGACTATTAAGCCATCTGTACCACTCTGAATGTGGGGGCTAGGCTGCCCATACTTCAGCACAGGTCTCGAAGGCTTAATTCTGGGCCGCCACATCTTTTTGACATCGCCTCCACCTCAATTTTTAACCCTAGAGGTGAAAATGCCAGCAATGTCATGTTTATTTACCTGTTAAGTGTTACAATGGGGCCTAAGTACTCCCAAAGGTGACACCTTAAAAGGCAGAGTCAATTTAGCAGGGGAGTCAAAGCTTGATGAAGAACAATTAACAAGGAAAAAGAATCACTCTTTAAAACTTTGGGGCCTAAGTACCTCACGAGTCCACCAAGTTGAACACTTCTTTCTAGTTTTTATAAGGTAGGGGGGTGGGATGAAAGGGGGACAGAGTGTAATTGAACTAATTAAAACATTTCTTCTTAATGTAACTTCTGTTCACTTGAAGTGATATTAGACCACAAGACGGTGAAGATTAATACAATCCTGTTTACATTTAGAGAACCTGTGTTTTGTGGTGTGTGTGTGTGTGTGTGTGTGTGTGGTGTGTGTGTGTGGGGTGTGTGTGTGTGTGGGTGTGTGCATGGGTGCATGTGTGTAGGTGTTTCACTGTGTGTGTACACATGCTCTTTTGCGCATCAGTGGGGTTAGTATGTGTGCTAGATGATTTTTATATATGTGTGTTTTGTGCTGTGTGCATGCTTATGTGCTGCAAAACATGTATACGTGTACCCATTCAGTGATTCATATTGACACTAACATATTTTTCTTATGTGTTTGCTTTGCGCGCATGGATTTGTGTGGCGTGTGTGTTAGTGCATGTGTGTGTGTGTTAGTGCATGTGTGTACCTTTCAGTGTCCCCTGCAGGAAAAAAAAAAAAAGTTCAACAAACAACAACACAAATCACCTCCCCCCCTTAAATTTTAAAAAAAAAAACTAAGAACCCCAATTTGCCGCCTTGGGGGTTTTGCTCCCCCTTGTCAGTTTAACCCCTTAAAAAACCTATATATTTATCAAAAGGGGGGGGAACTGAGCAATCAAACTAAAAAAAAAAAAAACATGAAATTTTGCCAAGGGGCTTCAAAAACAAATTTTTTTAAAATTTTTTACCCCAAACAAAACTTACAGCCTTTTTTTCCCCAAAAAACTTTTTTCCCCAAATTTTTTAACTGCACAAAATGCCCCTTTAAACGAAAGGGGAATTAAATTTTTTTTTTTTGCTTGTTTTAAAAAGGGGAATTTTTAAAAAAAAAAAAAAAAAAAAACTGCGTATTCAAACCTTAATTTAAAATCTTTACTTGAGTTTTTTTCTGCAAAAACACAGATGGAAGAAAGTCAAAAATTTCTGATCCCTGAAAAAGTTCCCAAAAAGTCAAGGGGTTTTTGGCGGCCAAAAACCCCTTTTTTTGAAAACAATAATTTACAAAACCCCCCCTTTTCCCAACAGCCAGCAGTGACCCGGAAAAGGCAGGGCCCCGGGAAAAAAAAAAAAAAGCCTGTCCCCTTTCCCTTTTTCCATTTGCCCACCCCAACATTTGGGCAGGAAGGTAAAAAAGAAAAGAAAAATTGCATTCTGTAGCGGCCCCTTGGGCCAGGTCGGCAGAAACAGAATCTCGAGTATTTTCTTGCACGCGAAAATGGCTTTTTTTCTGTTCTTTCCCCAGGCGGGGTTGGCAGAGTGAAAACTTTGAAACCGGAGGGTTTTTGGAAAACCCTTAAAAAAACATGCCACATGGTTATTGTAGCTAAAGTTTAGCTAAAAGATCTCCACAGCAAAAATTGAAAAAGCGGGAAACCATTTTGGGGGGGAACCTCAAAAAAACCCCACTTGGTGCTTTTGCCGGACACCACTGCCCCACCCCTGGGGGGGGTTTTTTTGGAAATATAATTCACCTTCCCCCACCTGCAAAGGCCTACATTCCCAAAAGGCAAACAGGTTTTAATGTGTGACAAAGTTCCGTAGCATTTGGGGGTGGGCCCCCTGGTTTATAGGGGGCGAAGGCCAGCCTTGTAGCGACCAAAGCAGCTCCTTCCAAAGCGGGGCTTTTGACTTTCCCCCATCCCCAACGATCCATGCAGTAAAAAAAAAATTCTTTGATTCGGGGCCGGGGGTTTTAGGGGAGTCCCCTTACGGAAAGGAAAAATATTTTGGGGTATTGTTGGGTTTCCCCCCGGGGGAAACCACCCAGCTGGCTCACAACCAACATAAATCCTAAAAAAATGGGGGGCTAAAAAGGGGTTTTTTGCAAAGTCACTGGAAAAGAACCATTGAACCCCACCAAGAGACCCACGCGTGCAGGGCCCTCTGGGGGGGGGCCCCTGGGGGCCCAACAACAAAAAAAAGTAATTGAAAATTCCTTAGATTCCTGCCCTGAGGTGCCTTGACAACCGGTAACCTGGGGGGAAGGAAAAAGGCCGGTGGATCACTGAACAAAAACCAAAACAGAAGAGGGGCTGCAACAAAAACAAAAAAAGAAGATTAAAAAAAAAAAAGGAGAGAGGGAGAGAAAGAGAGAGGGGGAGAGAGAGAAGGGGGGGAAGAAGAGAGAGAAAGAGAAGAGAGAGAGAAAAAGAAAATCACCCCTATTTTTATGGGTTTTTTTGTGCATGTCACCTGACTTTTATCTCCCTACTGGAGAAAAATCGGGGAAAACCCAAAGGGCCACTGGGGGGGACAATCGCGGGCTTGCAGCCCCAAAGACGGCAGAGGGGCGTTTTTGTTGGGGTTTTTAAAACATTATCAGGGGTTATGCTTACAATTTTTTGGACGGGATCTTAAAAAGTCTTTGCTGTGCATTTTCTTTGCCTATTTCTTTTAAAGTGTTAAAGATTGGGATGATTAAATTTTTGTTCGCAGCAGTAAAAGCTGAAGTAAATTTTTTTTTTTCCTTATTGTTCAACCATTGGAAAAGGGAAAATTCCCCCTTTAGACTTGCCCCTTTAAAAAGGCCATTCAAAAATAATTTTTTAAAAATCCATACAAGATCAGATTATGAAATTTGAAAGAAAAAGAAAATTTTTAAAAAGAAAGAAGGGGAAAATTCCCCCTTCCCCCCCC
>CM060327.1:60976548-60994048 GCA_030674155.1 Stramonita haemastoma | reverse complement strand
GATCCCCTTCCCCCTCCCTCTGCCCATCCCCGTGCCCATCCCCCTCCCCGTCCCTCTGGCCTCTGAGAAGATCCGGCAGATCTCCAGGAAGCAGGAGAAGGCTCCCAGCCCCCACACTGTGTCTCTGCGCGTGCCTCCTGTCCTACCATCTTCTCCCCCGCCTGAACTGCAAGTCAGCAGCAGTGCCTGTCCTGGTGATGACGGACCAGAGTTTGCAGCCTCGTGTAGCAGCGATCACCCTCAGCCACCCAAACATCATCCATACTATCAGTTTCCGCAATCAAGGCGAAAAGAGCATTCTGAGCTACAGACACGTCTTGAGACGTGCTGCCTCTCTTGTCAGTCACACAAACACAGTGGAACGGCTGCTTGTCGAACAAAGGAAACCAGAACTGATAGTGTGTACTCCATTTCCTCCTGTATACAGCCTGCACGAAATCAACGCGTCCCTGCCTCTTTCCTGGCTCTTCACAACACGCTGCTGTCTGACTCTGATCTCGCAGTGAACAGAAACAACACCAAGAAAAGAGTTATGGAAAACGCAATGTCCCTGCCTTACTCTTCCCTGAAGCGTGTGCACCGTCCCGTCCTACGTACTGCTTTGAACCCCAGCAAACACGCTCGCTTGTCTCACAGCGCACAGCAGGGGGACGAGGCCATAGATCTGACAACGAACCACGACTGTCCGCTGACCACCCCCAAAGACTTGTCCCTCATTTCCAAACCTCCCACTGAAACAGCAGATACGTCCATCACCGGCATTGGTAGTTCAGCTTCTGTCAAAGACAAGCAAAATGGTTTCCTGCTGGACAGAAAACAGCACTCGGTTTCAAAAACGTCCCGGGTTCACATCCTCGATTCTGATAGGGATTGCTCTCCTGGTCAGCCGTTTCTTTTCCCCCTGGTCAGCAACCCCTATTCCCTGCGGCGGAGTCTGATTCTGGATGCTCCCAACGCATCCAAGTTCTCTGCAGTCTCTCCCTCTCTAGCAGAGCGCCGCTACACGCGGACATTGCCCACAGAGGGGGTGGAAGCGGCCAGGGGAAGGTGCATGAGGGCCAGAATCAGAACCAAATGACTCGCTCCTTTTCCGAACTGGCAATATTGACAAACGAAAGTGTGCCGTGTCACTTAGTGTCACGAAAGTGTGCCTCGTCGCCGAGTGTCACGAAAGTGTGCCGTGTCACTTAGTGTGCCTCGTCGCCGAGTGTCACGAAAGTGTGCCGTGTCACTTAGTGTCACGAAAGTGTGCCTCGTCACCGAGTGTCACGAAAATGTACAATTTCTTAATAGTGTCACGAAAGTGTACAATGTCATACATTCGTCACGAAAGTGTACCCTGTCAGTGTCACAAAAGGGTACCATGTCACTCAGTTTCAAATCCAGTAGATCAGTTTGGGTGTAAATGCATCAAGCAGAATGCCTCCCCCCTCCCCCCAACCACCACCACCTCCAAATTCTGTTTTGTTTTCTTTTTTGCTTGTACACTAAATCATAGTGTTTTAATCTCTGTGCAAGAAATGATTTAAATTGCTACCTCTTAATATGGGGACGGGATAGCTCAATAGTCGGAGTGCTCGCTTTCCCCAAACTAAGGTTAAGCAGCATCGAGCGTGGTTACCAAGTGAAGTGGATGGGTGACCGTTTGCCCACCTTGGTTTCAGTACAGTCCCCCAGCACCCAGATGTAAATGGGTACCTGCCCTCTTTAGGGTCACGGAAAGTAAAGCAGCGAGGGAGAGGAGATGGGCACCGCCCTCAATATGCTGGCCCCTGGAGAAACTGAGGTCTCTGATGCCTCGCTCCCCTACGACCACACAGGTTATGGTACCTTTTTACCTCTTGATCTCTGTTTGTCTGCTCAGTGATGTCTGTCTCTCTTTCTTTTAACCTCTTTCTCTCACCCCCCCCCCCCCCCCTTCCCTTCTCTCTGTCATTTTGAACAGCACTAATAAAAGTAAAGTTTCTTAATCTGTTTGTCTGTCTGCTCAGTGATGTCGTTCTCTCTTTCAACCTCTTTCAATCTCTCTCACCATCCACCCCCACCCCTTCCCGCCCTCTCTGTCATTAATTTTTGGCTTTGAACAGCATCAATAAAAGTGAAGTTTCATTGTTGACTTATAGTCGATTTGTTGAAAACGAATCACAGATTCTAGGATGTGATGGATGTACATGTGCAGTGATGATTTTCATTCCAGATTTTGCAACCTGTCTTTGCATTGTTCTAGTGAAAGTACAGGACAGGGGATGGAGAGAGAGAGAGACAGAGACAGAGACAGAGACAGACAGACAGACAGACAGACAGACAGACAGACAGACAGAGACAGGCAGGCAGGCATGCAGGCAGACAGACCAATAGACAGACAGACAGGCAAAGAGAGACAGGCAGACACAGACAGAAATAGAGAGAGGCATACTGACAGAGAGGTGACAGACACACACACACACACACACACACACACACACACACAAAGAGAACTTATCAGATACAAAAACAAAACTCTTGCAAGAACACAAAAAATATTTGTCCAAACCATGAACTTTACGTAATTGAAATTGAAACACGAGACCTCCAAGTAAAAAACCAAAGGTAAATGCCAGCACGGCAGCAGCAAAATAACTCAAAGAAATAACCAAAAACTTTTTTCTTTCCTTCTACAGCAGTGAAGTGTGTTGTACTTGCCAACACGCAGAACATCTTCCGCACACGTTAAATCCTGCTCCGCTTTTCGTAAGAGTAGGCCATCGTGTGCCAGTGGGAACAGATGACAAGATTTACAAAACTGCATACACACAGGGACTAGATGTAAAAAAGCACATTTAGTGCTTATTCCACTATCCTTGATATAAAAGAATAAATAAATAAATAAAATAAACAGACAGACAGACAGACAGACAGACAGAACAGACAGACAGACAGACAGACACACACACACACACACACACACACATACACACACACACTATTTCACTAGACATTAAGTGGTGATTTGAAAGAGTTATGTGTGACCTGATTTTTGCTAATTATCACATACTAAAGAGACCTATCATCCAAGTGAACTGTTACAACAGTTGTTTAAACACAACTTTTTTAAAGAAAAATAGAAGTTTTGATTATGACTGTAAACACTCTTCGTGTGAACATAACTAACTAGCCTCATTGAGTTTCATTCTTTGAAAAAGAAAAGACAAAAATGGTGACACTCACAATATTCCAAACAATTCACCAATGACATAATTATAACTGTTTTATTCACCACAAGTCAATGTAGCAAATTGCCCAAGAAACATTGTTTGCATCATAATCAAACACATCAAACAGTCAAGTGATGATGGCAGGTGTATGATTTCCAAAGACAAGATGGATACTTACTAGCTAACATGATGATGATCAGAGTTAAGTATGAACGACAATAGTTGACACTTTTGGTTTACACACAATCCATTCCTTTTACACTTCATCCTCTCACCTGCTCATCTTACAAAAAATAAAAAAATAAAAATAAAAACATCCACAATGGTCTTAGTTTTGAAACTCAGAAAGATAATTTTAAAAAAGGTTAACTAACAATGTTATTGCTGGGCCTAATTCTTGTGGGGCAGGAGAGCTCCGTGGTCAGAGCACTCGCTTTCCCCTAGTCAAGTTAAGCAGCATTGAGCATGGTTACCAATTGGATGGGTGACCATTTGCGCGCCTTGGCTTCAGTACAGTCCCCCCAGTTCACCCAGCAGTAAATGGGTACCTGCCTTCTTTAGGGTCAGTGAAGGTAAAGCAGCGAGGGAGAGGAGATGGGTGCCCGTCCTCAATATGCTGGCCCCATAGAGAAGCTGAGGTCTCTGATGCCTCGCTCCCCTACAACCACACAGGTTATGGAACACCACCTTTCTTAATAACAGCACAAAATTGAATGACACACATTTGATGATTGAGTATGAAACTGAAAATGTCTCAACAACCAACTCGATTAAAAATGAAGGGGGGAAAAAAAAGAAAGAACTTTGCCTCAGACAAAACTGTAGACAAATGTGGACAATTCTTTACACAAGGCTGCCTGTGGTTCAACATTGTTGATGACCTCCACTCTGGAACACTTCTTGGTATTCTTTTCTTGTCGTACAGTCACAGGAACTGTGCACATGGATGGGTTCCCGGCTCTTTCGATGCTCTTACAGTTCTGTAGTAAGCGATACTGATGCAGTTCATTAGAATATGGCCTGAAGTGGGTTTGAATTCCCTGAAGATAGATAATGAAATATTCCTGGTGCTATATTTTTCCTCCCAATTTCAGGGCTTTGTATTTCTCCTACTCTACCAACAAGGGTATCAAACAATTCTTGCTGCTGTATTTCTTGAAAAAAAAACCAAAAACCCCCAACTCCCCCCCCCCCCCCCCTCATTTTTTTTTCTTTGTTTAAAACTTAGATTAAAATTTTTCTCTCCTTTTTACTTTTTTTTTAAAAAAGATTTATTTTTAAGCTACTTCAAAAACACTATAAACACATGTACCAAATGTAATCCAGACTAGACAAGGGAGACAACTCATAATACAAAAATAAAATCATCACCCAAAAAAAAAAATGAGGCCCAGTTTTTCATGGCTGATACATTTATTAGCGCCTTAAAATTTAACAGGGGAGATGGGATAGCCAAGTGGTAAGAGTGTTGTGCTCACGATTTGACAGACCAGGTTCAAGCAACCACCAAGGTGCCTGTTTGAGGGGATTTCCCCCCTGTAGTCAACATAAATACCAACTTCACTCCCCCACCAAAAGAGGAGGCAAAAACTGAGGTCCCATTATGGACACACACAAAGCATGTTGTGCACACATTAAAACCTGTTCTGCCTTTCAGAAAAATAGGCCATTGTAAACTTTTCAATACAGATGACAAGATTTACAAAAGCACATGCACACTGGTGTAATGTTTAGATGATATCCCTGAAGTTGAAGTGCTGCTACCTTTTGGTGGGTAAATGGTCAAACACGCAAAATCTCACCATTGCTGAACCTCAAAGCTGAAAAACAAGGTAAAACTTCTTTTGTTTCAAAATAACTGCATTTGTCAACCTTTTGGGTGCCTCTAAAATACCCCCCCCCCCCCTTTTTCACTCTTTATTAACCAAAACAATGACCAACAAAAATTAAAAGACAGAACACATTAAAAAAAAACCAAAAAAAAACGATAAAACCCACCAGTCCTCACCACGTCCACAGCACTGGATGTCCATTCCAGAACCACCACGGACAACACCACCAAAGCACAAACTGAGAAACTGACTGACGCTCCACACATCTCAGTAGGGTCGGCCTCGATTCCTCATGGGAGCTGGGGGAGGCCCGGCCCTGGGGGGAGCGATGGCAATGTCCAGATAGTCCCCGATGTTGAACTTCTTGGAGGCCAGGGTCACCGTGTCGTCGGCCGTTTTGTGGCCGCTGCAGGTGGTGCCGATGTCGCGCAGTCGGTAGGTGGGGTTGCGGGGATCGGGGTACACGATGGCGAAGTCGAAGAACGTCCCCTTTCGGCGCGCGTCTGGGTTCACTTCCTTCACCAGACTGGTCAGTTCCTTCAGGGTCGCGTCCATCCTAGGAAATTATGCATCAGGTCTGATCAATCACTGAATCAATCCATCAATCAATCAATCACTGAATCAATCAATCAATCAATCACTGAACAACCACTTAAATACTGTGCAAAAAATATGGTGTCCTATAACCTATGTGGTCGTAGGGGAGCGAGGCATCAGAGACCTCAGCTTCTCTAGGGCCCAGTATATTGAGGGCAGCGCCCATCTCCTCTCCCTCACCGCTTTTCCTTCCCTGACCCTAAAGAGGGCAGGTACCCATTTACAACTGGGTGAACCAGAGGTAAGCCAAGGCACACAAATGGTCACCCATGGTAGAAACATATGAATGAATTTATAAATGAATCACTTAACAATGATGCTAACAGTCTTGCCAACCACAGAGGCCATTGTACATGTTACAATGATGCAAAATAAACACTCTGGATGATTTTAAACTAAAGTAACCAACACTACTGGTCCGCTATTATCAAGTCTTCTGATCCAAGAACATCAGAAATATCTTAATTCATAAAAAATGCATTTTTAACACAAAAAAGAACAAAACAAACAAACAAACAAACAAAAAGATGATTTCAAAGGCAATCCCCATAATCTATTATTTATGCTGGTAGATACATTGTTTAGATCTTTTAAAAAAAATTGGGGGGTTTACATTGTTAAGATCTATATATACAGAGAATGCAAAAAGAGAAAGAAAAGAAAACACCATGAAAACTGACCAGGTGTAGATCTGCAGTTCATTGGTGGGAGTGTTCCCCCTGGCATACTCCATCAGTGAATGATGTCGCCCCATACTGCAAAACACCCGCAACAGCAGGGGACATGTCTGCACACAAACAGGAAAAAGAATATCAAAATATCAAACTGATTTCTCTTCCTATTTATTTATTATTTCATTTTATTTTTTTGTGAGATCAGATTTTCAGAATTTCCTGTCATCAACTACAATGTGATAGAATCACATATGTAGCCTCGGGAGTACTGAATACGGAATCTTTGTTTTCCTACTCCTATTATGATGGACATGAATGATTGAGCATGCATTACTCTCTCTCTCTCTCTGTCTCTCTCTCGCTATCTCTCTCTGTTGTTTAATGTTTGTCGTTACCTTTCCTTGCTTCCCCTCTTCTCTTGTTGTTGTTGGTTCCTTCTCTCTACTTTCTTTTAAATTATGTGTCATTAAAAAAAAAACTGTGGCAATGAAAAAATACACTTCTTTTCCTCCATCCTCTTTTTTTTTTTTTAACCTTCTTGCATTAGATTAAGGTTTCTATTTAAAAAAAGAAAAAAAAGAAAAAGGGGGGGGGGGGGGGGTAAAAGTTAGTTAAAAGTGTCCCATAGCCTAGGCGGTCGTAGGGGAGAGAGGTGTCAGATACCTCAGTTTCTCTAGGTGCCAGCATATTGAGGGTGGCACCCATCTCCTCTCTCTTGCTGCTTTATCTTCCCTGACCCTAAAGAGGGCAGGTACCCACTTACAGCTGGGTGAACTGGGGGGACTGCACTGAAGCCAAGGTACGCAAACAGTCACCCATCCAACTAGCGACCACACTTGACGCTGCTGAACTTAGCTAGGGGAAGCGAGTGCGACCACAGCTATCTGCTCCCCCCCCCCCCCCCCCCCCCCCCCCCCCCCCGTTCTATTTCCACAAAGTCAAAGAAAAACCAAACACAACAATAGTCAACGATCTCATACTAACACACACAAACACACACACATTCATAGCACTCCACTAAATTCTTGTTTTTAATGTTTACTTTGTTAACCTACTTGCTACTTAGTACAAGTTTATACTTGGGGGTGCATACTATTACATCAAATATTGGTTTTCCTTGGGATCATCTTATGAGCTTTATTTCATAAATACTTTAATTCAGTACAATTCATTAAATCAAATCACCAATTGGGGGGGGGGGGGGGAAGGTTATTTATTTATTTATTCTTTTATATCGTTAGCCAAGAGTAGTAGTGTGAGCATTGCACTGGCAATAAGATGGCCTCGGTTCAAACCACAACCGAAGCACCCATCTGAAGGGATTTATTCCCTGGAGTTTACATACAGACCTGGCAAAGTTTCCCACTCTCCCGAAAGTCTGTTGATGGGTCTTGTCAGCGAACGCAGGCAAAACATCTTCAGCTTGATCTTCCGTGCACGCTCACCCTTTCTCCCTTTCCAAATAGTCTTTCAGATGAGACTATAAACCAAAAAGTCTTTCGGATGAGACTATAATTATAAACCAAGGCCCGTGTGCGAACGCATGCAGAACATCTTGCGCACATGTTAAAATCCTGTTCCGCTTTTCATAAGAGTAGGCCATCGTGTGCCGATGGGAACGGATGACAAAGCTGACAGAACTGCATACACACAGGGACTGGATGTAAAAAAGCACAAGTGCTTATTCCATTAATATATTATCCTCGATATAAAAGAATATAAACAAAAAGTTGTTTTTTTTAAATAGTCGACAATTGTGTGCCGGAAGGAACGGATGACAAAATTTACAAAACTGCATGCATACTTTTGTCGAACCTCGCAGCACCAGCCGAGGAATGAAAAAAAAATCAATTCAACACCCAAAACTCTTATAACTAGCCTAGTGACAACAGTTAACAGAGTGACACGCGCGTGCCGGCACTCATCAAAGTAAAAATGCGTCCTGTTTAGTCGCAATCCTTGGACACACTATCACAGTAAAATAATCTATATATATATACCTAAGATATCAATCCTGCTTAGCTTTCAAACTATCTTTTCCCATGACAATATAAGTACCTTTTCACGATCGATGGGTTTCTCGTTTTCCCGGCCGTCTTCAACTACAGACTCGATGGTCGCCATTTTGATTTCTGTTGGATAGGCAGCATAACTTCCCTTGAACGAGATGGCAGTAAAAAGACGAAATCAAAACTCGTGTCGTCTGCCTTTAGGCTACTGGGCCCAACCCTGAGTCGGAGCACAGAAGAGATTTGCGCGTCATTATCACCGTATTGTTATCATGGCATGTGCAAAGCTCTTTCGCACAGTATGCCCGAAATTTTTATTAGTGAACAGGTGGGCTTCTCTGACTGTTTCATCAAATAACCAAGTCATGAAACATCCCAGAAAGTTATGTACCTCAACACCCCACCTGAAGAAACAGAAAGAGACGTGAGTTGTATAATTTTCTTTTTTTACGAAGTTTTCAACATCAGTTTTTAATCAAGCGTTTAACCTTGAAAATTTTTGTCAGAAGTCAGCTTTTACATCTGAAAGGCCTAGGTCAGCCGTATTAGGCCTAACTGTGACTCAGTCTTGAGAATAACAGTAAAACAAGTGTCTATTTTAAAGATGTTCTTTCATACACATTATGTTTTAATCTGTAGTGTTAGGGCCTATGTAATATGTATAAAACTTATTATTCATTCAAAGCGTTTTTATATTAAGCTAATTTATCAAAATGCATCTTGTTTCACTTTTTCCTGTTATTTCACACACACACACACACACACACACACACACACACACACACACACACAGTGCACACACACACACACACACACACAACACACACACACACACACACACACACACACACACAGAGTACACATACGCACCCACGCACACACAACACACACACACACACACACACACACACACACACACACACACACACACACACACACTGGTGATTTTAATGCCCATTCCCCTTTTTGGGACAAGAATTGTCAGTCCATCACCAGTAGACGATTTGTAGAAAATATTGTGGATTCCTCTCTGTATCTGCTTAATGATGGCAGTATCACAAGAATCCCCGATATTTCTACCCAGAGACCTAGTGCTATTGACCTGTCCCTTGTTTCTTCCACTCTAGTTCCTTACTGTACATGGGAAACGCAGAGTGACACGCTGGGAAGCGACCATGTACCAGCTGTTATGACATTGTATGATGAGTCAGACCAACCAAATGACGTCAAAGATTCTGTTTCAAAATATAACTATAACAAGGCTGACTGGGATAAGTTTCAGTCTCTCTTAAGAATGCAAGAGACTAGCACTTTAAAAGATGATGATATCGACATATTTTATCTAAGATTTACAGAAGGTATTCTGAGGGCTGCTGATAATTCTATACCCAAATTTTCTTCCTTGAAATCTAAAAAACACAGGTAACGTTTGGTGGAATGAAACGTGCCAGAAAGCAGTAGACAAAAAGAAAATAATGTTCAAAGCCTACTTGAGACATAGATCCTCAGAAAACCATGCGCTTTTGAAGAGGGCTAATAAAGAGGCTGACAGAGTTATAGCTGAAGCTAAGAAAGATTTCTGGTCTGCTTTTTGTAATAGAGAGGTTAGTAGTCATAAAGACATGCAAAAAATATGGAAAAAGTTTAATGACATGAAGCATGGTGTAAAAGTACCCATCTATCCAATTAAATATAAAGATAAAGATTTCCCTACTAATTCAGACAAAGGGGAAGCTTTTGTGGACATGTTTGCACACACAATGAGTGATGCAGGTCTCTCTCAAGCACAAACAGTCTTCAGAAGTACGGAAATGCAGAAAGATATATAAAGATCCCATCTCTGATAATTCACACATAATAAACGCTCCGATTACATTGCAGGAGGTCAGTGATGCTATCCAATCTGTAAGCAATAAGAAAACATCGGTGGGAATCGATGCTATATCTAACGAGATGATGAAACATTTGCCAGAAAACTGATTTCTTTGCTTCTTGATCTATTTCAGCAATGCTGGGCTAAAGGTTTGCTCCCCATGGTGTGGAAACAATCTATCATAGTTCCAATTTTAAAACAGGGAAAACCCAAAGAAGACAAAAATAGTTACAGGCCCATTGCACTCACTTCACACGTAGGAAAACTTATGGAAAGGATTATATTAAACAGATTAGTGCATTACTGTGACAAAAACAAAATACTTCCTGTTGAGCAGGCAGCTTTCGAAAAGGCAGATCCAGTATAGATCACCTGGTAAAACTAAACCACACATATCAAGCATCAATTTGCCCGCAGAAAAAACGTTCTTGCTACTTTTTTCGATGTATGTAAAGCATATGATCAAGTCTGGCATGCTAGATTACTTTTTAAACTTAAATCTATTGGTTTGTCAGGTAACATGTACTTCTATGTCAAAAATTTTCTATGGGGCAGAAGCATTCAAGCTAAAATTGGAAACACCTATTCCACCCCGAGATTTCCGACAATGGGAATTCCACAAGGATCTGTTATCGCCCCTTATCTTTTTAATCTTCTACTTTATGACCTTCCGAGATCCTTGTCAAATAACGTTGTCCTCGTTCAGTATGCAGATGATCTGTGCATGTGGATGAAGACAACAATGAAAAAGGTAACCCCCAAGAGACAGTTAAGCTACATTAGAAAAACTTACCAGATTGAACTTGATAAGCTTAGTAGTTACATGACAGAAAATGGATTACTGCTGTCTCCAGAGAAGACCAACAGTGTTCTCTTCAATAATGGGGCTGACCCTGAGGGTTTGCCTACTTTCAAAATGCAGGATAGGCACCTTGAATACAAACCAATGGTAAAGTTTCTGGGTATTTATATTACATCAAAACTGACATGGAATTATCATGTTGAATATTTATTAACCCCCCCCCCCCCCCCCCCCCCCCCCCCCCCCCCCCCCCCCCCCCCCCCCCCCCCCCCCCCCCCCCGTTTCTTTTCCCCAAAAAGTCAAAAAAAAAACCAAACCAACAATAGTCAACGATCTCATACTAACCAAAAACAAACACACAAAATTTCATGCCCCCACTAAATTCTTGTTTTTAATTGTTTACTTTGTTAACCTACTGCTACTTATACAAGTTTATACTTGGGGGTTGCATACTATTACATCAAATATTGGTTTTCCTTGGGATCATCTTATGAGCTTTATTTCATAATTACTTTAATTCAGTACAATTCATTAAATCAAATCACCAATTGGGGGGGGGGGGAGGTTATTTATTTATTTATTTATTTATTCTTTTATATCGTTAGCCAAGAGTAGTAGTGTGAGCATTGCACTGGCAATAAGATGGCCTCGGTTCAAACCACAACCGAAGCACCCATCTGAAGGGATTTATTCCCTGGAGTTTACATACAGACCTGGCAAAGTTTCCCACTCTCCCGAAAGTCTGTTGATGGGTCTTGTCAGCGAACGCAGGCAAAACATCTTCAGCTTGATCTTCCGTGCACGCTCACCCTTTCTCCCTTTCCAAATAGTCTTTCAGATGAGACTATAAACCAAAAAGTCTTTCGGATGAGACTATAATTATAAACCAAGGCCCGTGTGCGAACGCATGCAGAACATCTTGCGCACATGTTAAAATCCTGTTCCGCTTTTCATAAGAGTAGGCCATCGTGTGCCGATGGGAACGGATGACAAAGCTGACAGAACTGCATACACACAGGGACTGGATGTAAAAAAGCACAAGTGCTTATTCCATTAATATATTATCCTCGATATAAAAGAATATAAACAAAAAGTTGTTTTTTTTAAATAGTCGACAATTGTGTGCCGGAAGGAACGGATGACAAAATTTACAAAACTGCATGCATACTTTTGTCGAACCTCGCAGCACCAGCCGAGGAATGAAAAAAAAATCAATTCAACACCCAAAACTCTTATAACTAGCCTAGTGACAACAGTTAACAGAGTGACACGCGCGTGCCGGCACTCATCAAAGTAAAAATGCGTCCTGTTTAGTCGCAATCCTTGGACACACTATCACAGTAAAATAATCTATATATATATACCTAAGATATCAATCCTGCTTAGCTTTCAAACTATCTTTTCCCATGACAATATAAGTACCTTTTCACGATCGATGGGTTTCTCGTTTTCCCGGCCGTCTTCAACTACAGACTCGATGGTCGCCATTTTGATTTCTGTTGGATAGGCAGCATAACTTCCCTTGAACGAGATGGCAGTAAAAAGACGAAATCAAAACTCGTGTCGTCTGCCTTTAGGCTACTGGGCCCAACCCTGAGTCGGAGCACAGAAGAGATTTGCGCGTCATTATCACCGTATTGTTATCATGGCATGTGCAAAGCTCTTTCGCACAGTATGCCCGAAATTTTTATTAGTGAACAGGTGGGCTTCTCTGACTGTTTCATCAAATAACCAAGTCATGAAACATCCCAGAAAGTTATGTACCTCAAACACCCCACTGAAGAAACAGAAAGAGACGTGAGTTGTATAATTTTCTTTTTTTACGAAGTTTTCAACATCAGTTTTTAATCAAGCGTTTAACCTTGAAAATTTTTGTCAGAAGTCAGCTTTTACATCTGAAAGGCCTAGGTCAGCCGTATTAGGCCTAACTGTGACTCAGTCTTGAGAATAACAGTAAAACAAGTGTCTATTTTAAAGATGTTCTTTCATACACATTATGTTTTAATCTGTAGTGTTAGGGCCTATGTAATATGTATAAAACTTATTATTCATTCAAAGCGTTTTTATATTAAGCTAATTTATCAAAATGCATCTTGTTTCACTTTTTCCTGTTATTTCACACACACACACACACACACACACACACACACACACACACACAGTGCACACACACACACACACACACACACACACACACACACACACACACACACACACAGAGTACACATACGCACCCACGCACACACACACACACACACACACACACACACACACACACACACACACACACACACACACACTGGTGATTTTAATGCCCATTCCCCTTTTTGGGACAAGAATTGTCAGTCCATCACCAGTAGACGATTTGTAGAAAATATTGTGGATTCCTCTCTGTATCTGCTTAATGATGGCAGTATCACAAGAATCCCCGATATTTCTACCCAGAGACCTAGTGCTATTGACCTGTCCCTTGTTTCTTCCACTCTAGTTCCTTACTGTACATGGGAAACGCAGAGTGACACGCTGGGAAGCGACCATGTACCAGCTGTTATGACATTGTATGATGAGTCAGACCAACCAAATGACGTCAAAGATTCTGTTTCAAAATATAACTATAACAAGGCTGACTGGGATAAGTTTCAGTCTCTCTTAAGAATGCAAGAGACTAGCACTTTAAAAGATGATGATATCGACATATTTTATCTAAGATTTACAGAAGGTATTCTGAGGGCTGCTGATAATTCTATACCCAAATTTTCTTCCTTGAAATCTAAAAAACACAGGTAACGTTTGGTGGAATGAAACGTGCCAGAAAGCAGTAGACAAAAAGAAAATAATGTTCAAAGCCTACTTGAGACATAGATCCTCAGAAAACCATGCGCTTTTGAAGAGGGCTAATAAAGAGGCTGACAGAGTTATAGCTGAAGCTAAGAAAGATTTCTGGTCTGCTTTTTGTAATAGAGAGGTTAGTAGTCATAAAGACATGCAAAAAATATGGAAAAAGTTTAATGACATGAAGCATGGTGTAAAAGTACCCATCTATCCAATTAAATATAAAGATAAAGATTTCCCTACTAATTCAGACAAAGGGGAAGCTTTTGTGGACATGTTTGCACACACATGAGTGATGCAGGTCTCTCTCAAGCACAAACAGTCTTCAGAAGTACGGAAATGCAGAAAGATATATAAAGATCCCATCTCTGATAATTCACACATAATAAACGCTCCGATTACATTGCAGGAGGTCAGTGATGCTATCCAATCTGTAAGCAATAAGAAAACATCGGTGGGAATCGATGCTATATCTAACGAGATGATGAAACATTTGCCAGAAAACTGGATTTCTTTGCTTCTTGATCTATTTCAGCAATGCTGGGCTAAAGGTTTGCTCCCCATGGTGTGGAAACAATCTATCATAGTTCCAATTTTAAAACAGGGAAAACCCAAAGAAGACAAAAATAGTTACAGGCCCATTGCACTCACTTCACACGTAGGAAAACTTATGGAAAGGATTATATTAAACAGATTAGTGCATTACTGTGACAAAAACAAAATACTTCCTGTTGAGCAGGCAGGCTTTCGAAAAGGCAGATCCAGTATAGATCACCTGGTAAAACTAACCACACATATCAAGCATCAATTTGCCCGCAGAAAAAACGTTCTTGCTACTTTTTTCGATGTATGTAAAGCATATGATCAAGTCTGGCATGCTAGATTACTTTTTAAACTTAAATCTATTGGTTTGTCAGGTAACATGTACTTCTATGTCAAAAATTTTCTATGGGGCAGAAGCATTCAAGCTAAAATTGGAAACACCTATTCCACCCCGAGATTTCCGACAATGGGAATTCCACAAGGATCTGTTATCGCCCCTTATCTTTTTAATCTTCTACTTTATGACCTTCCGAGATCCTTGTCAAATAACGTTGTCCTCGTTCAGTATGCAGATGATCTGTGCATGTGGATGAAGACAACAATGAAAAAGGTAACCCCCAAGAGACAGTTAAGCTACATTAGAAAAACTTACCAGATTGAACTTGATAAGCTTAGTAGTTACATGACAGAAAATGGATTACTGCTGTCTCCAGAGAAGACCAACAGTGTTCTCTTCAATAATGGGGCTGACCCTGAGGGTTTGCCTACTTTCAAAATGCAGGATAGGCACCTTGAATACAAACCAATGGTAAAGTTTCTGGGTATTTATATTACATCAAAACTGACATGGAATTATCATGTTGAATATTTATTAACTAAAGCTAGAAAAACCTTAAATTTTATAAAAGTAGTAAGCAAACAGCATTGGGCTCAAGATGTATCAGTCTTAAAACATCTGTCATTGGCATTAGTTCGTTCTACACTGACATACGGCCATGAAGTCTTCTTTAATGCCCCAAAGTATTTATTAGATAAACTTAGAAGCATAGATTGTAAAGCTTTTCGCATTGCCTTGGGAGTACCCTTCCATGCTTCATCCTTGGGAACATATAAGGAAGTAGGAGTTTTGCCTTTGGATGACTATCGAGAGGTAGCAGTCGCAAAATACGTTCTTAGAAGCTCAGCATCTGTAAATAATATGGAAGATGAACTCAGTCTAAGATCTGACAAGCAATTTCCTAAAAGAGCTAAAAATATCCGCTCACTCACCACAATCAGCACCTTCACAAATGGTCTTTTTGAAAAGTCAGGAGTTAATCCCAGAGAAGTGCAACAGCTTATACCTCTATTATCTCCTTGTCCGTCATGGGAGCTTCAAAGGGCTCAGTTTGATTTGGAATGCTCCATCTATAAAAAAGATAATGGAAGTAATATTCTTAGCGCGTATGTGAAAGAACATATTATAAACAAGTACTCATCACATCTTCAAATATACACCGATGGGTCTCTACTCAATAATACTGAAGGAGGTGCGGCTTTCATCATTCCTTCATTACATGTTGAAAAACTGTACCATATTTGGAAAAATCACTCAATTTTCACAGCAGAGCTGACAGCCATTCTGATGGCTTTAAATTATTTACTTGATTTTCCCAGGACCATTGTGAAGGTGGTTTTATGTGTTGATTCAAAATCAGTGCTCCAATCCCTTAAAAACTCAGGGTCAAAAGTAAGACAAGAACTTATCACTGAAATATTACATCTTATACATTTTCTAATCCTAAGAGGCACTGATGTCACCTTTTGCTGGGTACCTTCTCATTGCAATATAGTATTCAATGAAAAGGTGGATAGAGCTGCTAAAAATGCGGCAATGCGTTATGATTGTGCTGATACTTTGAATATACCCATGTCTGTTGATGAGAATTATACTTTGATCGAACATGCATGCTGGAAACATGTAAGAAAAAAACAAGAAGAGGCTGGATTTTCTAATCATCATGTTTCCTTTTCTGACCTTAACCATATTCTCTGTGTACGTTTTGGGCTGGATAAATTGCATCTTAGATCGGTCATTTGTCTCATAAATAGACTTAAATTAAATGCCTTCCGAACGAAGTATGCTAAAAATGTGCGTTGCATATGTGATGGGACGATTTCAGTCAGTCATATTCTTTTTAACTGTCCCGTTTTAAAACAGTGTCTTCCCATCACACGTGAGAACTCTCTGGACAGTATTTTAAGTAACTGTGTGATGCTGTGTGAACTTGCCTTATCGCTGAAGAAGAGTCCAATTGACAGTTTACTGTAGTGCATATGAACATGTTAGTAACTTGTTTAGAGACAGAGACTTTAATCTCGTGCTGTTTCTTAATTTTCTAAAATGTTCTGATTGATTGTTCAGCGTTTAGTGTTCACTTTTTGTGTTTTTGTTTCTACCATTGGTTAAAAGTTTTTACAAGTTTTTTTTTTTTTTTTTTTTTTTGTCTAATATCACTTATGTGAATAGACATTAAACTGAAGAACAACACACACACACACACACACACACACACACACACACACAGAGTGTGACTATTAAGCCATCTGTAGCCACTCTGAAGTGTGTGTGGGCTAGGCTGCCATACTTCAGCACAGGTCATCAGCAGGGCTTAATTCTGGGCCTGCCACTTCTTTTGACATCGCCTCCACCTCATTTTCAACACCTAGAGGCGAAAATGCCAGCAATGTCATGTCTTAGTGACCTGTTACAATGGGGCCCAAGTACTCCAAGGTGACACCTTAAAAGGCAGAGTCAATTTAGCAGGGGAGTCAAAGCTCTGATGAAGAACAATTAACAAGGAAACAGTAATCACTCTTGACCTAAGTACCTCACGAAGTCCAGCCAAGTTGAACACTTCTTTCTTAGTTTCTATAAGGTAGGGGGGTGGGATGAAGGGGGGACAGAGTGTAATTGAACTAATTAAAACATTTCTTCTTTAATTTAACTTCTGTTCACTTGAAGTGATATTAGACCACAAGACGGTGAAGATTAATACAATCCTGTTACATTTAGAGAACCTGTGTGTGTGTGTGTGTGTGCGCACATGTATGTGTGTGTGTGTGGTGTGTGTGTGTGTGCGTGCGTGCATGTGTGTAGGTGTT
>CM060327.1:60964553-60971448 GCA_030674155.1 Stramonita haemastoma | reverse complement strand
TGGCAACAACTTGGATGTGGGTGGTGGTGTGTTTCAGTCAGGTGGTGGCGTGTTTCAGTCAGGTGGTGGTGTGTTTCAGTCAGGTGGTGTCAGGTGTGGTGTGTTTCAGTCAGGTGGTGTGTTTCAGTCAGGTGGTGGTGTGTTTCAGGTGGTGGTGTGTTTCAGTCAGGTGGTGGTGTGTTTCAGGTCTCGCCTGGGCTGTCAGGTGGTGGTGACCAAGGACATGGACGGCTGGCAGATCAAGGTGCCTGCAGGAGTGGCGAGCTCGGAACCGTCATAACCCTGTTATCCTGGAGCCTGACTGACCCATGCCATTATCCTGGAGCTGACTGACCATGCCCATTATCTGGGCCTGACTGACCCATGCCCTTTATCTGGAGCTGACTGACCCATGCCGTTATCCTGGAGCCTGACTGACCATGCCATTATCCTGAAGCTGACTGGTCCATGCCCTGAATTCCAGCATTCCCATTGACATAGACTACCTGTTCACTGTGCATCTCAGGACCTGTTTATTGTGGCACTGGTCTGGAAATGGGTATATGCAGAGTTTGATTATGTGAAGTTTTAACTTTTGTGTGGATTTTGCGTGACTTGTGTGTGGGATGTGTGTCTCAGTGGTTTATATTCTTTGTCGTTGTACAGTCAAGACTGTATGTACCTGGATAAAAACTGTGTGGTTTGTTTCTCAATGGTATATATTCTTTGTTGTTGTACAGTCAATACTGTATGTAGCTGGATGATAAAAAAGGTTTGCTGTGGCAGAATCATTTTAATGTAAAGTACTTTACGGAAATGAGTTTGGTCTATCTATCTATCCCTTAGTCTTGCGGCCGTTGGGGCACCCCTGAAGACTTGACAACCAGTTCCCTCCATTCGTCTCTCTGTTCTTCCTTTCTCAAAGTTTTGTTGAGTTCTAGGCCTGTCCATTCGCTGATGTTGTCCTCCATCTCTTCCTTGGTCTGCCTCTTTTTCTTCCTCCCTGGACAGTGCCTTGCAGTATTGATTTTGCAAGTCCTTTTGATCTTATGATATGCCCGTACCATTTAAGTTTACACTTCTTTATGATTGATAGAAGATTTTCATAGGGACCAATGGTTTGCTGGATTCTGTTATGCACGTCTTCGTTGCTATGTGGTCTCTGAAGAAGATGCCAAGAGTCTCCGGAAGCATCTCATCTCTACTGCCTGTACTCTTCTCTCCAAATCAGCAATCAGGGTCCACGATTCACAGGCATATAGTACATGAGTTTGATACAGAAGTGAAATCCAGTCCTATCTCGCTATGTATTTACATTTGAAGTAAAATTATAGAATCATTTTTATTGTGCCATCACACAATCATATTTGATGTTATCATTCATACAGTCAGCATGGAAATATTCTGACAAGCCTTTCAAAGCTTGTACATATCTCCATTACATACTTACATAAATCTACATTCTTACATTTTATCTTACATACATACATACATACATACATACATACATACATACATACATATACATACACTACATACATACATACATACATACATAACATACATACATACAAATACATACATACATACATACATACATACATCCATCTACAGCAGCACGAGGCAAAGGAGAATGAGAAGGAAAGCTGCAGACCAGGCAGACAGACAAGTGTCAATACTTCATCTGTGCCCTCTGCCATAGGGCTGCAGAATTTTTTTTTTTTTTTTTTTAATTAGCTTTTCATTTTTTGATGTTCTCTGTAACAAGAATCCAGATGTGAAGTTATCAGTTTTTGCTCTACAGCAATATCTGATTCATTATCACCTTGTTATGTTCTATGTAACAAGAATGCAGATGTGAAGTTGTCAGTTTTTGCTCTACAGCAATATCTGATTCATTATCACCTTGTTATGTTCTATGTAACAGAATGCAGATTGTTGAAGAATTTGTTATCATCTTTTATGCTACACTTTTTAACAATCCAGGAAAAAAGTTACCTGAAGTATTTTCCAGAGTGTCCACATTGAACTACTGTTCTTACAATTATGTGATAAGTCTTCCTGGAGCGAGATTTTTTAATGCTTTTTTTTTTTAAACAAGAAAAAGTGGTTATTTTAGTATAAAACTTTTTAGGGCTTTTTTAGGGCTTTGGTTTTAGGGCTTTGGTTTTTAATGATTTTTTTTTCTTTGTTTTTGTTCATTCATTTTTTATAGCCTTTTCAGGTGGGATTTTATGACTTGTTGTAAATGTTAACATTGACAGCCTTCTTGAATGATGATTTTTCCAGTCATGAAAAGAAAAGAAAGAAATTTACATTGATATATATATATAATAAATATTATATATATTAAATTATATTTATTTATTTATTTGCTTAAAGGCTATTGAAGAAATATACAGGTTGTTGCTGATTGTTAGTGTGATAACATAATGGGTTTGGGGTGTGTTTTTATTTTATTTATTTTTTGTATAATTCTTTTATTTGGAAGAAAATGGAATAAGCACTTGTGTGCTTTTTTACATCCAGTCCCTGTATGTATGCAGTTTTCTAAATTTTGTCATCTGTTCCCACCGACACAATGACCTACTCTTCCGAAAAGAGGAACAAGTTTCAATGTGTGCGCAAGATGTCCTGCGTGCATTTGCACACATAACCTCATTTTATAGTCGCATCTGAAATACTTTTGGGGGGAGTGAAGTTAGCCCTGATGTCAACTCCCAGGGGAAAAAATCCCCTTGAACAGATTTTGAACCCCGGGTCATTAGATCATGAGCGCAATGCTCTGACCACCAGGCTATCCTATCCCCCCAGTGTGTGTGTGTGTGTATGTGTGTTTTGGTTGATTTCCTTTTTTTTTGTTGTTTTTTGGTTGATTTCCTTTTATTTAACGGAGTTTATCAAATTTGGCAATCATGTTTTAATTCACTATGTTAACATGATTTCTTTGAAATCTTTTACTTCAGATGCTGATTTCTGTTTGTTTTGATAGTATTTATTTCAAATTTATATCTCAGCATAAACTGATATTGTTTTGTTCAGTATCAAAATGGAATTGTTGTTGTTGTTGTATATTTGGTGGCAGATTAATCCATGATTTACTACCTCAATATCGGATCTTGTACTTAACTGAACATGATCATGTATCTGAGTTGGTTTCAAATAAAAAGTGGACATAAGTAAACAAGAGAATAATTTTGTTTTCCTTTTTAAAAAAAAAGATCATGAATGTTTCAAGTTATATGCCTTTACTGGATTTTTTGTTTTGGTGTGTTTGTTTGTTTTTATTTTGGAGAGGAACTACTTTTTAATATAAAAAAAATTCTATGCTTATATTTAATTGTTTTGTCCAAATCGAAGCTACATAATTATTTGTACATTCCATTTTTGTTTTCCTGTCTTTTCATTAAAAAAGGGATATCAGATAAACAAGGAGTAAGAGAGGGGAAGAGGGAAGGTGAGAGAGAGAGTGTGTGTGTGTGTCTTCATTTATCTGTCGGCATGTGTATGTGTGGGTGTGTGCATGAGAGACTTATTTGACTTATTTTGACTTTTTTTATTTTATATCGAGGATAATGGGATAAGCACTCTTGTGCTTTTTTACGTCCAGTCCCCGTGTGTATGCAGTTTTGTAAATGTCATCTGTTCCCACCGGCACACGATGGCCTACTCTTATGAAAAAGCGGAACAGGATTTAACGTGTGCGCAAGATGTTCTGCGTGCATTCGCACACGGGGCCTCGGTTTATAGTCTCATCCGAAGGACTTTTGGTGAGAGTGGAGTCAGCACTGATGTTAACTCCAGGAGAAAAATCTCCTCGACCGGACTCGAACCCGGGTCGTCAAATTACCAGCGCAATGTTCTGACCACTAGGCTATCCATCCCCCAGAGAGAGAGAGGTGTGTGTGTGTGTGTTTAAGCTAATCTTTTCATAATGTGTGTGTATGTGTGTCTTGTCTTTTGTGTGTGTGAGTGTTAAAAAGCAGTGTACAAAAGAGATCATTATAGTTGTATGATTTAACTCTTTGTTTCTTCTGTTATGTCCTCAGATGACCAAAAATAATTTGCACGTAATTATCGCTCGTCAATGAAATGCCCGATAATTTTGCGTCCTTGTCTTGCATTTACAAACACACTGGAGATCATTAATTGTTAATTGTCCTGTGGAAATGGATTTGTGATATATTATTCTGGAAGTTATGAGAATATATGCATTAATGGCAAGATGGCTGCATTATGAAAGATGTTAACTGTCAACAGCGAGTTATTTACTATTAAAAAAAACAAACAAACAAAATGCACACAACTTTGCAGCAGCATTAAGATACTTGCAAGATGTTCCATTATGGACTAAACATTGTATGTAATATATCAATGTTTTCAAAAAAGTTTGCATATCGGAAAACATTTCTTATTTAAATACATGTGAACATGTTTTTTTTCAAAATATCAACAATCATAGATAGTCTAGGGAAAGAATTGACAAGAGTTAAAGAAAGCTCAAGAGTGGTTTTACTTGGTAACTTGTTAAACACGTATGTCCTTAAGTAATTTGCACAACTTGCACTTATATGCACACACATGTACACACACATACACATGCGCTAGACGCACAAACACACACACACAAAAGAAGACAAAGTTGCATCTTGGGCACTCATTAAAACCTGTTCAGCTTTTCTGAATAGTAGGCCATCAAATGCTTTTCAGATCGATGGCAAAATTTTCAAAACATGCACACGTGCCTGGACGTAAAAAAGCACAAGTGCTGATTTTACTATCCTCAAAATAAAAGAATACATACTGCTTAGTTATGATAATAATAACACACAGGTACATGAAAATGTACTCAATTTTGTCAAACAGAAACAGAAATGTTGTTTATATTTTCCCTACAGAAACCACACACACCACACACACAACACACACACACACACAAAAGATCATAAACAAACCTATCAAACTGGTGATTTTTATGCTACTTACCACCTATTTAATTCATTTAGGCAAAACACTGGAAATTTCCATGGCATACTTTACGATTCTTGTATTCTGGTTAAATTGGTTGCATTTGTAAGAATTGGTTGAATGCAAGCGCTTTGATTTGTTTCTGCAAGATATAGCGCTATATGAATTCCAATTATTATTATTATTATCATCGATATCATTATTGTTACACTTGCTGGTAGGTAGCATATCAGGGGTCTAGATGATAATGCTCCGGTCTTGCTGCAGAGCAACTCCAAGTGCTCATTGCTCCGTCTCCTCTAACAGCCATGGTGGCTTTGGTGGCTGTGGAGGTACAACCTCCGCACTGCTGCTTTCCAGACTGTATCGGGTTGGAGTGTAACTGCTCCTTGCTACCCGTGACTGCAACATTACAAAAATAGCCTGGTACATATTCAGTTTGGGCTTACAAAGACTATACCATGGGAGAACAACTTATCCTAGACTGCCATGCGAGAACAACTTGTCCCTAAAAGCATTCCAGCTATGAGGACGCTAAACTCATCAGTTTTTGGTCATGCAACAGAATTTTTGTTGTTCTTGTAAAAGTGAGATCCTTATTCAGATGAGACTGTAAACTGAGGCGCTAGAGAAGCTGAGGTCTCTAACACCTGGCTTAGCTATGACCACATAGGTTATGGGACACATGTGATAAAAACATACAGGATTTGACATAACTTATTTGCACCGACAAATCCAGTGAATTTAAGGAATTAATTACGTGGGTTTTTTTTACCAGGCACCTTTATGCAGTGGTTAGTGCCTTCAGTTATGGACTGGAAAGTTGCAGGTTCAAATCCCATGAAAGTCATAGAGACCTTTTGGGATGGCTCCTACTCAAGGTGAATTTGCTGTGGACTCTCTGGAAAGACAGGGACCACACAGTCGAGCTTCATCCACTTTATGGATGCTGGTTTTAGAGTTGCTCAAATTACCTGATCAACACCCAGGTCCGGTTGATGTCAGGCACAGAAGAAAAACGCCATATGAGCTGATAAAACTGCAGAATGGGCATGCTGTGCCCAACCCAGTGTTAACAATATCACTACCTGGCCAGTCGCCAAAACAAAACAATACAGGCAAAATGTCATATGAAAAGAAAATACTTGTAAGATATACTTGGGGGGGGGGGGGGGAAAGGTAGGAGAGTGAACTGAGGATGCAGTAAATATACAGAGAAGCATAGGGAGGTAAGGAAAATAAACCAAAGAGAGTGATAGAAAGGGGGAAATTTCAAGCATTAAGTTTCCAGGAGGTGGGGATGCTGTTTATACTAATGGGGGTTTGCTTAGTAAGTGGTGTCCTTAATTCAATTTTTTAAAATTTATTTAATTATTCTTTAATATTGAGGATAATGGAATAAGCACTTGTGTGCTTTTTTACATCCAGTCCCTGTGTGTATGCAGTTTTGTAAATGTCATCTGTTCCCATTGGTACATGATGGCCTACTCTTACAAAAAGCGAAACAGAATTTGACGTGTCCTGCCAATGTTAGCTCGGGACAGGCACTACTACACACCAACAAAGGGACTCAACAGCAGTGCAGGGCCCCTCTGGCTGGTAGCTCTATGGTGGCCTGAAAGTGATAGGCTCCCTGTGGATTTCTGACCCTGAGGATGCGACATAACGAATCTGGGTATGCCTGGGGCAGAGAGGTTGAAATGAGCAGTATGGAAGAAAGACAGGAACGTCACAAAAGATGAGGCTGCAAAAATAAACTAGCAAACACAGACAAAAAAAGATAATTAGTTTGATCATCTAATCTGAAAGTTGGTGTTGTTTTTTTCTCATTATAACAAACAGCAGAAAATTTGCAGAGGTTGGAAAAAGCAACAACACAAAATTTCGTGAAAAGAGTTGCTTTATGTGTTGTTTGTTTATATATTTTTTAAGCAACCCCCCCCCCATT
>CM060327.1:60944553-60959553 GCA_030674155.1 Stramonita haemastoma | reverse complement strand
TGAACAATATTTGGAAAGACAAAAGCATACCTGAAGATCTCAAAATCAAAACTTTCAAGACACTAGCCATATTGGTCAGAAGTCTGGACACTAAGAAAATTGGGGGGGAAAGACAACACAAACTTAGCTGAAATGTGGTTCTACTGGCGACTGCTTAGAGTCAAATGGTCACACAGGAGAACACAATTAATGAAAGCATTCTTGATGAACTCTATGTTAAGGCAAATTAATGTTGACAAAAATTTGATAAACTCAGACTAGGGCATACTGGTCATTCAAACAGAAGCCCACAAACAAATCTGATGATGATAGTTCTCCACGGCAAGGCTGAGGGCAGAAGGAAAAGAGGCAGACCACCAACATCCTACACTGCCAACATCACTGAAGTCAGCGGTCTGAGAGGGCTACAGGAGATCGTAGAACTCAGCAGAGACAGAGAGAGATGGCGAACCCTAGCGCCGTTATGTGGAGCTCCTACCGTCGACAGTGGCGATGGAGAGAGGTAACATGTATTGCTTGATCAATGGTGATAAAGATACAGCCTCATCATAATGCTATGGAAGTGCACCAGCTTTGAGACCACTTGACAGGGCTTTATATCATAATATAATTAGGCTACCCCGGTGTCAACTGGGCCCAAGAAATACAGACACCTGCAGTGGCAGCATTCTCAAATGTTATCAGTCAAAGTAGATTGATCTCACAGCAAACTCACTCTGGATAGGAACTGGCCAGAATCCATAGGTGACTTTATAACCCTTATGAGTTTTGAACCTAACCTCTAGCCAGTAACTAAACATGCTAACCATTGCCTCATTGCAGCTGTTGCATTGAATATTCCAAACACAACAACAATCCATGCAATACTAACATCACTTTCATCACTATCATCACTCCTTGGAAGTTGAAGGGAACCGGTACGGGCTGTAACATTTTCGTTGGATGCCGGCGTTACCACGAGCATCAAGTGCCTGGGGATAGGGGTGTCTGGTATTTTCTCTATCTTCACGCTAGAATCCCCCGTAAACTCAACTGACAGCTTCTTCTTCATACTCATTTGTACTGTCGACTTTTTATCACTTCGCTCCATGTCAGTTGGCTCCATGTCGAAAATATGAAAGGGGTTTGAAGTTTCACGGTGTTAATTAACTACTCTAGCCCCAGGCTACCAAAAAAAAACTCCACAGCTATTCATTGATTTTTGTCTGTTGCCAGACATAAACTGATTCATGCCTATGAAACAGTCGACTACTGTTGAAGATTCGCCACTGTAAAACAGGACCACACTCAGACAATGTTAGATGTTAATATGGATTCATCTCCGATGATGGCACAATGTGGTCGGCACAAACTCCGACCTCCAACAGAGGCCTTTACCGGAGTGTAGCCTACAATCTCGTGAGGCTGCAAGCAATGCGAACAAACGTCATGTTGCGTAATATTACAACTCTTACATCACCCACATTTGACGTCAGAGACAAAAAAAATGAAAGATACTGTACAAAATGCAATAGTGGTGATATTGGTGACGAATTTCAGTACCCTTTTATTTGCCCATGTGTTTAATGAAACTCGTAAAAAATGTTTACCAAAATATTACGCTAAACGTCCAAACACTTTGGAGTATGAACAACTCTTTTCTTCACCAAATAAGTCTCTGCTCAATGTTGTTAAACTGATTGATATTATCAGAAACAACATGTAAACTTTGTGGGTTTGATATGTGTAAACAGACAATTTTTTTGGTTTGTTTTATAGTAATTTTTCAAATGTTTTGTTACATGGTGCCCTCTCTTTGTTTCTGCCTTGTTCCTTTTCTTCATGTCACCCCCTTCTTGTCTGTTTTTCGTCTTGGTCCATTCTACTCCCCCCAAAGGTTTAAAAGATAACAGTTCTCCCTAAAGCCGAAGTCGGATGTGCTAGGCCTGACTTGCCATAAACTTAACGACCACCCAACGCATTTTCGTTCCTATGACAGACAGCAACAGTTGCTGTCTGAGCGTTCGATGAAGAGTAGGAGAAATTATGTACAGGGTCTACATAAATACAATTATGGGATATTTTTTTTTTTGAGTACAGTTTGCGAAAAGAAAGAGAGAAAAAAGTAATTTGAGAAGAGACATGTAGAAACGCATATTTCATCAGTTTCACGCCCCCCCCCCCCTCTTTCTACCTCCCCTCCCCCCTTGACACGCCTACTTTTGCATATAATTATCCATGCATACATGCAGATGGTTGCATGCACAGGTACAGAACACTTGCATTACATTTGCGGAATGTTGTGGGGGTTGGGGTACTGTGGTTTCTCTTTGAAATACATAATACTCAAGAGGACTATAGACTTGGGGAGGGGGGGAAGGGGTGCAGAAGTGGGGTAGGCCTACGGGTGGGTGGAATGAGGAGCGGTCACTGCTCGCACGGTCGCATCTCTGACAAGTGACCTTGACCGTAAATCGAGAAAGGAAAAATATGGCGGAAAAGCAAGATGTTCCGCTTACGACTGAGACTGTAAACGAGGAAAAGAAAGAAGAGGAAGAAGACCACGATTCCGAGAGTGATGATTCCGAGGAAGAGGAAGACGATACTGGTGATGAGGACTTATTTGAAGTGGAAAAGATTATTTCAAGGAAGAAAAGGAATGTAAGTAAACTGAATGGCGTGAACTTCCGAAGTTTTCTATTTTGTTTTGACAATGTTAGGATGCATGTCACCTGCGTAAGTGAGTGATGGTCGTTGTATTGCACAGTGCACTGGAACATAAATCTGTTCATGATTTATGCACGTTTGCAGTCTAGCCCAACAGTAGCAACAGGTTAATTCTGGATTAAGACCCCTCCCTCACCCCTTTGATTTTAAAGTAGCCGATAAAGTGCTAAGTGCATACGTATGTTTTGTTTGAAGGTGCGTTGAACTCTCAACAGAAATTTCACAGGATCCGTTTATAAATGACACTTGTATTGATCGGTAGGTCCACTTCCATGCATCTTTCACCATAAAGAAACAAAAAAAGGCTTGTAGAGCAAACGAAGTTGATTGCCTCACAAAATGTATTATTTAATTTACTTAAGCCTCTTCCAAATGTCTCTCCATATCAATTTAGCATTACTCAGTTATTGCTGAAGAACTTACTCAGTAACTGTTAGGCATGGGTAACTTTGAGGCTCATTTTGCTTATAGAGTTATTATCCAGCCAAGGGAATATCCCACCCCACCAGTAACATTGGCTCAGATTTCATTCCCCTTGTTTTTTGTGTGTTTTTAAAAAAAATAAAAATTGCAACCCCTTTTCCAGCTTTGGATGAGACTAAGAAGCCTTGTTTGCATATTGTAGAGACAGTTATAGTATCAACTATCATAGTATATCTTGCTCACATGTGTCTAAAATCCATAATTTTTGTGCGGGAGAGCTTGGTCAGATAAACTTAAAGATGATGGTATCTAAAATTAGCAAAAAACAAAAAACAAAAAACAACCCAACAAAAAACCCCAACCCCCCCAAAAAAAAACCCAACACATGTTACATATTCACATAAATCAGTGTACGCAGTACAGTGCACAATGGTCTAAATCAGTAATTCATGTAGACAGTAGTGTTAAGTGCAGTTGCAGTTTTACTGTAATTATACCCCCATCCTAAGAAGAATAAGCAGTTTCAAATTGAATTATTTCATAATGCTGCATTACTGACCTAATTGATGTTTGTCAGAATATCAGTTTTATCACATTCAGTAATTCACATGGATGTAATTGACACTGATATTATAGTGATAATTTTTTTTTCGGGGGGAGGGAGGATGAGGAGGAAGGGGGCATGCACATCAGACTGAGGTTGGTAAGGTTGGTGTCAAACCTAATTCATTAACTGTCTACAGTGCAAAACAATTATAGTGAGTGAGTTGTGCAGAACCAGCTACATATCTTCACCTGCCAGGGTTCTGATGTTCATAGTCCTAAGCAGAATGGTACCACATGCAAGCAAGCTCTGACAGTATTGGAATTTCATACAAATTATACTGTTTTAGTATCTCAAACCAGAGACATTCATGTAGGTTAAGGCAATATTACTTATTAGCAAAAGATTAAACATCAAAGGACAAAAAGAATAAGATTTAACAAGTATTCATCACAAAACTTACAGCACCAGTGCTACCATACATGATACAGATTCAAAGCGTTACGTCTGTGCAAACATCATACCGGACTGTATATGTAAAGATTCACTTCTACATGCACATGTCAAGTGTTCACGCACATTTGCAAACATGTTCACTCATACACATGCACACACACACATGCACACATACTCATGCATGCACACACGTATACATGCATGTATACATGCATGCACACACGCACATGCATGCACATACTGACACACACAGACACTGAGACAGAGACAACACACACACACACACACACACACACCACACACACACACACACACACACACACACACACACACACACACACACACACTCTGACACAGAGATAATAGAATTTTTTTTTTTTTTTTTAAAATTCTTTTACATTGAGGATAATGGGATAAGCACTCATGTGCTTTTTTTCATCCAGTCCCATTATAATTGTGTGTGTATGTGTGTGTGTGTGTGTGTGTGGTGTGAACTTTTGTGAATTCAGTCCCATGTGTAGAATTTTGTGTTGCGGTTATAATCCCAGCAGTGTTTTCTATTTTATGATTGAACTTTTTTTTTATAGACATGTGATCTATGATATTTTCAGGGAGCGTTCTTGTATCGAGTGCAATGAAATAGACATGTGATCTATGATATTTTCAGGGAGCGTTCTTGTATCGAGTGCAATGAAATAGACATGTGATCTATGATATTTTCAGGGAGCGTTCTGGTATCGAGTGCAAAGGAATAGACATGTGATCTATGATATTTTCAGGGAGCGTTCTGGTATCGAGTGCAAGGAATAGACATGTGATCTATGATATTTTCAGGGAGTGTTCTTGTATTGAGTGTGATGGAATTGACATTCATGTGAACTGTATTTTCAGGGAGCGTTCTTGTATCGAGTGCGATGAAATAGACATGTGATCTGTGATATTTTCAGGGAGCGTTCTTGTATCGAGTGCGATGAAATAGACATGTGATCTATGATATTTTCAGGGAGCGTTCTGGTATCGAGTGCAAAGGAATAGACATGTGATCTGTGATATTTTCAGGGAGCGTTCTTGTATCGAGTGCGGTGGAAAGGTTACTCACCCTCCAGTGACACTTGGGAGCCTCAGGAAAACCTGGACATTGTGGCAGACATGGTGCGTGAGTTCGATGCTCAGCAAGACGAGAAGGCCAAGTCCAGACAAGAGGAACGTCGGATTCGAAAGGTCAGTCTGAGAAGTCTCCTTCCTCCCACCCCAGTCATTGCACAGAAATGTTATACTTGCATTTGCACTGTGTATTTTTTTTTTCACTGTGTAAGTTATAGTGATAGTCTGATACACACATCAATACGTTTTATGAATTATAGCCATGCACAAATCTGTATTAGTGTATAGATCTATACAGATATTCTTTTTATTTTGAGAATAATATCAGTGCACACAGACACTGAGACAGACAGACAGAGACACATACACACACTCATGCACACACACACACACACACACACACACACACACACACACACACACACACACACACACACACACACACACACACACACACACACACACACACACACACACACACCAAAAGTCCTTCGGATGAGACTTTAAACCGAGGCCCCGTGTGCGAACGCACGCAGAATATCTTGCGCACACGTTAAATCCTGTTCCGCTTTTCGTAAGAGTAGGCCATCGTGTGCCGGTGGGAACAGATGACAATATTACAAAACTGCATACACACGGGGACCGAATGAAAAAAAGCACATGATTGCTTATTCTGTTATCCTCGATATAAAAGAATAGATAAGATAGATAGATAAGACATTAGTGCTTATTCCATTATCGTCAATATAAAAGAATATATAAATAAATAAATAGATAAATAAAACACACACACACACACACACACACGCATGCATGCACGCACGCACGCACGCACACACTGTATACATGTGCAAAAAACACATTTGTAAGCATATCCTTTTTTTTTTATTTGAATTTTATACCACTGTCAGTATAAATACTTAATAGCATTGCCACATTGTGGAAATTCTGTGCATGGAATTTTCTCTTTTCTGCCCCTCTCTTCGTTTCTGCTTTGTTCATTTTGTACCGGTCACATCCTTCTTGTCTACATTCTTGCTCTATTCTCATGCCGTTTTTACCAGAAAGTTGTAAAAGATAGCAATTCTCTCCTATGCCGAAGTTGGACTCACTTGGCCTGACTTGTCAGGCGCGTAGCGGCAGTGCAACGCATTTTCTTTCATATTACAGACAACTATAGTTGCTGTCTGAGCATTCAACAAAGAAAAATTCTTCGCAACTTGTCTTTTTTTCTTTAAGAAAGAGTATGTTTTCATCATCTGTAGATTAAGGTAACAGTGAAAAGCATGGAACGTTTTGTTATTCTAAATCTGTCAGCACTTCAACTGTGCTTGATGTTTTGTTGGTGGCTGTGTGCTTTACAGTTGCAAATGGAAAGAAAGAAGCTGCCATATATATTCTAAATCTGTCAATACTTCAACTGTATATTATTTTATTGGTGGCTTTGTGTTTTACAGTTGCGAATGGAAGGGAAGAAGCTGCCAGGAGAGGAGAGCTCTGATGATGACACCGACTCCAGCAAAGAGGAGAGCCAGCTGTGCGAGACCACCCGCTTCTTCAAACGGCTGGAGAAAGACAAGGGCCTGGTGTGGACCCAGCCTGACCTCTACTCCAAGGTCAAGTCCAGGTCGGCCTCCTTTGTCACCAAGAAAGAAGAGGAGAAAACAGCAGAGCCTGCCGTCCCAGCGTCCACTGTCCCGAAAGCTCCCCCGTCCCAAAGTGAGAGCCTTCCAAAGCGAGGGCGAGGACGGCCAAGGGGAGGTGGGACGCCCCGGGACAAGGGTGCAGGCAGGGGTCGGGGCAGGCCTCTGAAGAAAGCAGCAGGTGGAAGCTCTGACGAGAGCGGAGACCAGAAGGAGGCTTCTTCTCCGCAGAAAGGGTCTGGTCGAGGCCGGGGAAAAGTGAGGAAGAAGTCTGGGAAAGACAGCCTCTCCGACACAGATTCAGAGGATCTGTCTTCAGAGTCTGATGACAGCAGGACCAGGGTGGATGCCGGGGGGAAAGGGCGCTCTGGTGAAAAAGGAGACAGCAGCGACTCTGCTCCTCTCGCTGACCTGGACACGTCAAAGAAAGGTAGCAAAGATGCCTCTGAAGAGAAAAAGGACTCTGAGGAGAAAAAGGACTCTGCAGATAAAAAGAACTATGCAGAGAAAAAGAACTCTGCAGAGAAAAAGGACTCTGCACAGAAAAAGGACTCTGCACAGAGAAAGGACTCTGCACAGAAAAAGGACTCTGAAGAATCTGTCCCTGATAAGAAAACATCAGGAAAGCCAAGAGGTCGACCCCCAAAGAAAGCGGCCACAGACCATCATGACAAGGGCAAAGGAGAGTCAGGAGATTCCACTCCTGCCGCTAAAGGTGTCGGCAGAGGTCGGGGCAGGCCGAAGAAAACGGCCAAAGAGACCTCAGAAGACACGGAAGCTTCGCCGGATAAAACCAAAGGGAAAGGAAGAGGCCGAGGACGACCAAAAAAGAATTCAGTGGCAGCTACTTCTGAAGATCAGGATAGTGTAGAGAGATCGGTTGTCCCTGAAAAGACCAAGGGAAAAGGAAAAGGTAGACCTAAGAAATTAGAGATAGACAGCTCTGATGAGAACGAGGACTCAGACGGTTCAGCCTGTCCAGTGAAAAGCTCAACAGTCCCTCCTAGTCAGAAACTGACCAGTGATAGTTCTGATGAAGACAAGCCATTAGCTTTGCCTGCTGTGACGAAGAAAAAGAAAGAAAAGGGCCGTAAAAAGCCAAGGAAAAACTTAATCAGCGACACTTCAGAAGACAGCGAGTCTGACAGTGTAACATCAGTAACAAAGAATAGCCAGGTTATTCAGGATAAGTCCAAAGCGTCAAAAGTTGTGGAACATTCAGACAAAAATGACTCAGAAGATGACACGAGGTGTTCCAGCAAAAAAATAAAGCAGGAAAACCTGTCTCCCAAAGTACCTGAAAATGCAGAAGTGCCAACTGAAGAAGATGAGAAGTCTGCAGCATCTTCAGAACAGAAGACTGGTGTCAACAAGGCCAAAGGCAAGGGCAAGGCACGGAAAAAGCTGGTCATCAGAGATTCTGATGACAACATTTCTGATGACTCTTTACCTCTGAAGGTAAAATCAGAGCCGCCTTCCATCGAGGAGGAAAAGAAGAAGAAAAAGAAAAAAGATGGCAAACCAAAGAATGAGTGCAAAGACAAAAAGCAGCAGAACTCGTCCAAAGAAAGCACAGGCAAGAAGAAGGTGGCCAAAAAGGACAAACTCACTGCTCCCGGTGCTGCCTGCAAAGTAGAAGAGGCCGTCCTGCCATTGTCCACCTCTCCAGAACCGGAATCAAAATCAGAAGCAAAATCAGAAACAAAATCGGAAGTGAAATCAGAAACAAACTCAGGTGCTGCTGTGGTAGATTCGGGAAACGCTGTTGTGAAAAAAGCAGAAAAGGACATTCCACCGTTGCCATCCAGCGCTGCTAAAGTCACCCCAGAACCTAGCAGTATTTTGAAAGTGCCAGTTCCGCCATCGAGACCCAAGCCAAAGGCTGTCATTCCTGTGCTGGAGAAATTTGCTATGACCTCAGTGACTGACAGCTTTGCTCTTGAACCAGAGGACAGAGGGAGTGGCGAGAGCAAAGCAGCAGCAGCAGCAACAGCAGTTGTTCCAGGCATTAAGGAGGAGAAATCAGAACCAAAGAGCTCTCCAAAGATTTTGAACAGCAAGGACAGCAAGGTAAGGGAACATTTTGACCCATTTAAGCAGTTAAGTTAGTGTTGTTGAGGGGAGGAGGGATAGCTGAATGCTTATCATAGTGTAGGGTTGCGCTGGCAATCTGACTGCCCAGGTTTGTTAAGGGGAGGGATAGCTGAATGCTTATCATAGTGTAGGGTTGCGCTGGCAATCTGACTGCCCAGGTTTGTTAAGGGGAGGGATAGCTGAATGCTTATCATAGTGTAGGGTTGCGCTGGCAATCTGACTGCCCAGGTTTGTTAAGGGGAGGGATAGCTGAATGCTTATCATAGTGTAGGGTTGCGCTGGCAATCTGACTGCCCAGGTTTGTTAAGGGGAGGGATAGCTGAATGCTTATCATAGTGTAGGGTTGCGCTGGCAATCTGACTGCCCAGGTTTGTTAAGGGGAGGGATAGCTGAATGCTTATCATAGTGTAGGGTTGCGTGGCAATCTGACTGCCCAGGTTTGTTAAGGGGAGGGATAGCGAATGCTTATCATAGTGTAGGGTTGCGCTGGCAATCTGACTGCCCAGGTTTGTTAAGGGAGGATAGCTGGCAATCTGACTGCCCAGGTTTGTTAAGGGGAGGGATAGCTGAATGCTTATCATAGTGTAGGTTGCGCTGGCAATCTGACTGCCCAGGTTTGTTAAGGGAGGGATAGCTGAATGCTTATCATAGTGTAGGTTGCGCTGGCAATCTGACTGCCAGGTTTGTTAAGGGGAGGGATAGCTGAATGCTTATCATAGTGTAGGGTTGCGCTGGCAATCTGACTGCCCAGGTTTGAGCTACCACCATGGCACCTGTTCAAAGGGATTGTTCCCCTGGAGTTGACATCAGTTCCAACTCTACTTCCCTGAAAGTCCTTCGGCTGAGACTATAAACTATTGTGTTGGAAATTATTTAAAAAAAAAAAAAAAAAATTGTGGCTAAAAGTAAAAAATGAAGAAAAAAACGATCAATCTTAAGAAAAAAACAATCAGTCTCACAACAACAACAAAAATTTCTTTTGTTTCTTTGCTTTGCAATGAGTTAAATGAACAGAAAATGGTGATAGCAGAGGATTAATAAAAATAGTGAAAAAAACCAAACAAACCCATTACCAGTACAGAGCAGTAGAAAAAAGAATTACTGAGGAAAGTTTCTCTTTTCACGCAGGGCACTGACACTGACACTGACAGAAAACACACACACACACACACACACACATACACACACACACACACACACACACACACACATTTACACACATGACACAGTCATACATATCTGACATTATTATTTTCGTAAATGAAAACTCACTCTGCATGTGTGTGTGTATGCATGTGTGCGTGTGTGCGGTGTGTGTGTGTGTATGTGCACATGCATGCATGTGTGTGTGCACATGCGCGTGTACATGTGTTAAATTAACAAAAGCCATTGTTTAGAAACAGACATTGAATCTGTTTTTAGAATAAAATAAATGAATTAAAAAAAATTTTGATAAGAAAGTGGTTTGAAATATGTCAAATTATTTTATATGTTAATTAATAGCCAGACTATTTTGTGTGCTCTGCACACAGTCAGCTCGTAACATGATTGCTGTTGATATTATGATTTCAGGAAGACTCTGTATTACAGAAGAAAAGTCTCTCTAAAGGTTTGTATCGTAAAAAAGAAAAAAGTTGTGTGTGTGTGTGTGTGTGGTGTGTGTGTGTGTGTGTGAGTGTGAGTGAGTGAGTGAGTGAGTGAGTGAGTGAGTAAGTGAGAGAGAGAGAGAGAAGAGAGAGAGAGAGAGGAGGAGAGAGAGGAGAGAGTATAACTGTGTGTGTGTGTGTGTGTGTGTGCACATGCAGGTGAGTACATGTGCATGTGCATACATGTGCATGAGGCATGCATGTATTTCCAGTTTCATTCATAGTGTGGGCATTGGTGGTGGTGTGTGTGTGTGTGTGTGTGTGTGTGTGTGTGTGTGTGTGTGTGTGTGTGTGTGTGTGTGTGTGTTTAAGCTAAAACCATACATTTGTTGAGTAAAAGGTATTGTCTAAACAGCTGTTCATAATCGAATGATTAAAAAAAAGTTAAAGTCTGTCCGAGCCTAAGGCTCATCAGGCCGGTGCTTATCCGGTTTCTGTGGCGTTAAGCGACTGAGAGTCATAGACTCCCCCTGGATAGGACGCCAGTCTATCGCAGGGTTAACCCCAACACAAGGTTTGGTACCTTTTACACCTGGGTGGGTGAGTATCGAATGATTAGGGTTCAGTATTTAACAGAATTTTTTTTTAAAAATGTATATTCTTAACTCACGGCAGATTTCTCTGCGAAATCCGGGCTGCTCTCCTCAGGGAGAGCACGTTGTCACAAGAGCAGTGCCACCCATTATTTTTTTTTTCTTTTCCCTTATTACTATGCAATTAGGTTTACGATTGTACAGAAATATGTTGAAATCGTGCCACAGATTGTTTTAATACGCTTGATATTTTGCTGCAAATACATTAAAAACATTTTCAAAGGTATTTATTTATAAACTAAAATGATTTCTTCTGTACTGTATGCTAATTTGATTATCATCACTGTTGAAAAGTGATAATTTTCAGATCTAAACAACATTTATAGGGGTTAATCACAACTTGAAATGGAGAGAGTACAATGGAGAGTGAATTCTTGAGAAAAAGAAGAAGAGGATCTGCAAACTAGAGATTGAACTGAAATATAAAATGAACAGCCTGGAAAAGCTGGGTAGCTTAGGGAGAAATGTTTGTGACTAGTGTTTAAAAAGTGTATACTAAAAACAGTGACATGTTTTGTAGGAGTAGGCTTTAACTTAAGATACAACAGGAATGTGTTTTTCACAGATGGGATTCATTTGTTACCTGGATCCCCCAAAAAAAAAGATGTTGGTTTATCATGAGTGTATGCTAAGAACAGTGATATGTTGTAAGAGTAGGCTTTAAGATACAACAGTAGTGCATTTTTCACAGATGGGATTCATTTGTAACCTGAAAAATAAAAAAAACGTTGGTTTGTCATTGCAGGTCAGCAGAAGAACATGAAGCGAAAGCTGGACACGGCGATGAAGCATGCCATGGCTGTGAAGGAGGGCGAGGCCTCACCTGTCAAAGTGGCCTCTCTGAAGTCACCCAGCAGTGCTGACCTCGCCAAGCTGAAAGGCCCCGCCCCTCTCTCCCCCCTCTGTCTTGCTGACAGCTTCAATGCTGCTGCTGCTGCTTCCCCTGAACCTCCCCTGAGCCCTCCAGACAAGACTTCCATCTCTGTAGACCCATCTGTGGACTCTGGTGCCTCCAGCAAACCAGACGTTGCCCTTTCTGACGCTGCCTTGGAGGTTTCGAAGCCTGTATCTTCTCCTGCTCAGAAGAAGTCCACACAAGCCAAAGGGAAGCTCGGCAAATCAAAAGTGAAAACAGGCTCCTCAAAGAGCCACAAGACTGGTTCCAAGTCCAAGTCGTCTTCGGCGAAAGGAGAAAAGCAGAAATCTGAAAAAGATGGAAAAGCAGCTGACAAAAGTGCAAAAGCAGCGACGCATCCTTCTTTGCAGATTCCATCCTCTGAAAGTGGTGTGCCCAGTCTTGAATCTGTCGCAGATGTTGCCTCAGATGTAAAATTGGCAGCACAGAACAAAGAGGTCTCCACAAAATCAGTGTTGGTAGGGTGTGATGTGCAGAACACTTTGAAACCAGACACAAATGTTGCAAACAGTGGTAAAGGGGACACGTCTGAGTCTAAACTGACAAAACCAGATGCGGTCAGTTCTGGTGTTTGCAGGCCACCAACGATAGGCAAAACCAGCATGATAGCAGATCCGACAGACCCAAAGACAGCAGCAGTAGAGGGGGGCGATTTGAAGAGAAAATGCAGTTTCAGTTCAGAATTACCTCCCTCCCTCACCACTGACGCCGGCAAACAATCCATGCTCCGAACCAGCTCCACGTCAGACTTGTGCACCCCAGTGACTTTAGGGGCGGGTAAACAATCCATGTTCAGGTCGGGGTCCACATCGGAGTTGTCCCCCTCCCTGAGCGCAGGCGTGGGCAGGCAGACCCTGTACGGCCTGTCTGCCTCCAGCCCTGGGAGAAGCACGCCCACATTGGGCAGGGAGTCTCTGATGACCACGCCTACCAAGGACCTGCCCGGCTTGTTTCCCAGCACCAGCCGGGACCTGCCCAGCCTGTACACCTACACCAGAGACTTCAGCATGCTGGGCAGGTCGGGCAGCTGGAGCTCCGGGTCGCCCAGAGACCAGACATCATCCCTCATGTCGCCCCCGCCCAAAGATCCGCAGTTCGGATCTGGCAAAGACTTGCTGTCACCATCATCGTTGAGCAGAGACATTCAGGCCTCGTCTCGGGATGTTTCTCAGATGTTAGGGTCGAACCGAGAGAGCCCAGTGAGCGTGGGTTACGGGCAGTTGGGTTTGTTTGGCAGCAGGGAGGGCAGGTCTCCGTATTCGTCGCACCAGGACTTTAACGCCAACATCGCCAGCAAGGATTCGTCAGACAAGCTGCTCAGCCCCAGGTCTCTGTACAGGAGTTCGTCTCTGCCTCATCTGACGGGGAAAAGCTGAAGCAGTCTACACGAGGTGGGTTCTGGTCCATTATCCTTGATATAAAAGAATAAAATAAAATAAATAAAAATGACTCAGACACAGGGTGGGTTATGGTTTGTGACACAGTCACAGGGTGGGTTCTTGGTTTATGACACAGTCATGAGTTGGGTTCATGGTTTATGACACAGGCACGAAGTGGGTTATGGTTTGTGACACAGACTTGAGGTGGGTTATGGTTTGTGACACAGCCATGAGGTGGGTTCATGGTTTGTGACACAGACTTGAGGTGGGGTATGGTTTGTGACACAGACTTGAGGTGGGTTCATGGTTTGTGACACAGACTTGAGGTGGGGTATGGTTTGTGACACAGACTTGAGGTGGGTTCTGGTTTGTGACAGATAGTGTACTTCAGGATGTATGGTATTAGGTTTTTGGTTATTTTTTTTCATCCCCAGTATTGCTAAAAGTGCTGTGGGTTGTCGATATTACCTGCTTATGATTGTATGAATGGGGTTTTTAAAGTAAGGACTGTTGTCATACAAGAACTTTTTTCCCTGGTAGGAATGCTTGGGTTCTGTCAACTGGTATAAATAGTATCCCCACTGGCTGGAAATTCTGTGCTAGGAATTCCATCTTTTCTATCCCTCTTTTTGTATCTGCCTTGTTCTTTTTCTTCTTGTCACCTCCTTGTCTATTTTCTGCCTTCTTATTTCATTATCCTACCTTTATTTTTTCAAGAAAGATATAAAGATAAATTGTTCTTACCCAAGTCAGATGCGCTGGGCCTGACTTGTCAGGTGACAATAGTTGCTGTCATAGCGTTTTTTTTTAATCTTTAAAGCATACGTTACTTTTATTTCAGGGAAATTTCTAGAGTCTGGTTATTTTTTAAGGAGTGGAAGTTTGAGGTGTATGGTTTCTGTAAATCATTCCGTTTTAAACAGTTTATATATCTACATGTTTGTGATTCTAAGAATATTCTTGACCATGATTATTCTTGCTGGTTAAAAGTCATATAATTTCTAATAATTTATCTCTCTGACGTGGTTTTAGAATGTAACCTGTTACAGTATGAGAGTTTGAGTCATGAAAGAACACCCATTGTTATTGCAAGCTTATGCTGTCTTGCTTCCTTTCTATCTGTTCCAAAATGGAGGGAAAATGAGTCGGTGCTGTTTTGCTGTGTAAATGTTATAGGGCATTATTCAGCTTAGATGATACTTGATATGATCATCTGAATTTGTATTGGATAATATTAATAATCATGACTACATAGATCTGTACTTGAAATGAGTGACCAACAGAACTTTTTAACTAAAACAGACCAATCTGCTTTTTGTTAAGTAACATGATTGCTCAACTGAATGTAGACTTAATATGATTAATTTATGGAGAAAATGTATTGATCATAGTTTTTATTTTATTTTATCAGGATTGGATCAGAAGCTTGCAGCGGCTTTACAAACCATTGACCTGGAGTATGTTGAGGTGAGGTAACTATTGTGTGTGTGTTGATT
>CM060327.1:60869553-60942053 GCA_030674155.1 Stramonita haemastoma | reverse complement strand
TTACAGGTGAGTTAAGACAGGCAGTGTTGGATGGCAACTGTTACCTGGTGGAGAGAGCGCTGGTGTCTAAGCGATACGACTTTGACCTTCCTGACAACAAGGGATACACACTGCTCATGAATGCTGTGCTAGGAGGTTAGTGTGTGTGTGTGTGTGTGTGTGTGTGTGTGTGTGTGTGTGTGTGTGTGTGTGTGTGTGTGTGTGTAGTGTGTGTGTATGTGTGTCTGTGTTAGTTAGTGGTATGATATATAAATAATGTTATATTAATCTACATGTAAGGTTAATTAAAAAGTAAACTAGTTAAATGCGTATATATTGCAAGTGAGATGTTTTGATTTCATGTTTTCAAACCTGACTGGGGGGGGGGGGGGGGGATAGTCTAGTGGTTAGAGCATTGAGCTTGTGATCTGATGGCCTGGGTTTGAGCCACCATCGAGGCATCTGTTCATTGGGGATGTTTCCCTTGGAGTTGACATCAGTACCACCTCCACTCTCCCAAAAGTCCTTTGATTGAGACTATAAACCAAGGTTTCATGTTTGAGCACACAGAGAATATTTTGTGCACACATTAAAACCCGTTCCGTCTTTCGAAAGAGTAGGCCACTGAGATCTGGTAGGAACGTATGTATGTCAGCATAAAAAAATGCATGCACGGTGGTGTCATATTCAGATACCATCCAGGAAGTCTGAATGTGGCTACCTTAATGATGGGTGAAATGGTGGCGCACATAAAATCTCTCCATTGATGAACCTCAAAAGTCCTAGCTGAGGAACAACCCCCCCATCCCCCCCAAAAAAAAAAAAAAAACCCAAACAAACCCCACCCCCCACCCCCCCCAAAAAAAAACCAAACCCCAAAACCCTGACTTAAAACGATATTTAAACTGTATATTTGGTGTACCACAAGGTTTCTTTTTTGTTCTGAAAAAGACAGTGGACGTGTTTCAGGTTATGACGACATCATTGTGGAGCTGCTGAAGTACGGAGCCAGTGCGGAGGTGCAGGTGAAGGGCACCACCGCTCTGATGCTGGCCGTGGAGCATGTAAGTCAGGCCTCTGTACTGCCACTGCTCTGATGCTGGCCGTGGAGCATGTAAGTCAGGCCTCTGTACTGCCACTGCTCTGATGCTGGAGCATGTAAGTCTGGCCTCTGTACTGCCACTGCTCTGATGCTGGCCGTGGAGCATGTAAGTCAGGCCTCTGTACTGCCACTGCTCTGATGCTGGCCGTGGAGCATGTAAGTCAGGTGTCTGTACTGCCACTGCTCTGATGCTGGAGCATGTAAGTCAGGCCTCTGTACTGCCACTGCTCTGATGCTGGCCGTGGAGCATGTAAGTCAGGCCTCTGTACTGCCACAGCTCTGATGCTGGAGCATGTAAGTCAGGTGTCTGTACTGCCACTGCTCTGATGCTGGCTGTGGAGCATGTAAGTCAGGCCTCTGTACTGCCACTGCTCTGATGCTGGCCGTGGAGCATGTAAGTCAGGCCTCTGTACTGCCACTGCTCTGATGCTGGCTGTGGAGCATGTAAGTCAGGCCTCTGTACTGCCACTGCTCTGATGCTGGCCGTGGAGCATGTAAGTCAGGCCTCTGTACTGCCACTGCTCTGATGCTGGCCGTGGAGCATGTAAGTCAGGCCTCTGTACTGCCACTGCTCTGATGCTGGAGCATGTAAGTCAAGCCTCTGTACTGCCACTGCTCTGATGCTGGCTGTGGAGCATGTAAGTCAGGCCTCTGTACTGCCACTGCTCTGATGCTGGCTGTGGAGCATGTAAGTCAGGCCTCTGTACTGCCACTGCTCTGATGCTGGAGCATGTAAGTCTGGCCTCTGTACTGCCACTGCTCTGATGCTGGCCGTGGAGCATGTAAGTCTGGCCTCTGTACTGCCACTGCTCTGATGCTGGCCGTGGAGCATGTAAGTCTGGCCTCTGTACTGCCACTGCTCTGATATTGGCCGTGGAGCATGTAAGTCTGGCCTCTGTACTGCCACTGCTCTGATATTGGCCGTGGAGCATGTAAGTCAGGCGTCTGTACTGCCACTGCTCTGATATTGGCCGTGGAGCATGTAAGTCAGGCCTCTGTACTGCCACTGCTCTGATGCTGGCCGTGGAGCATGTAAGTCAGGCCTCTGTACTGCCACTGCTCTGATGCTGGAGCATGTAAGTCTGGCCTCTGTACTGCCACTGCTCTGATATTGGCCGTGGAGCATGTAAGTCAGGCCTCTGTACTGCCACTGCTCTGATGCTGGCCGTGGAGCATGTAAGTCAGGCCTCTGTACTGCCACTGCTCTGATGCTGGCTGTGGAGCATGTAAGTCAGGTGTCTGTACTATGTCTGTGGGCCTGCAAGGCTGGCTCACCTGTCTGTTTGCTGGGACGGGTTAGCGTAGTGGTCACAACATTGTGCTCGCTATTTGACGACCTGGGTTCGATTCCCGTGAGGGGATTTTTCCCCTGGAGTTAACATCAGTGCTGACTCCACTCTCCCCAAAAGTCCTTCGGATGAGACTTTAAACCGAGGCCCGGTGTGCGAACGCACGCAGAACATCTTGCGTGTACGTTAAATCCTGTTCCACTTTTCGTAAGAGTAGGCTATTGTGTGCCTGTGGGAACAGAAATTTACAAAATTGCATACACACAGGGACTGGATGTAAAAAAGCACAAGAGTGCTTATTCCATTATCCTCGATATAAAAGAATAAATAAAATAATAAATTTTCTGAGTCACGGTGTTGATGATATCGGTAGTGGAGCTGAAAAGGACGTTCCGTTATTTTTCCCACACACCTTTGACAGTATAAAGCGAATGAGAGAAGAAGGAGATAGTGGTAGTATTTATGTTATACCAGGCATTCCTATGTCACCCTTGGGGGGGGGGGGGGATTCGAAACATGCACTCCATCATCTAACTCGTCCCACCTGGGAATCAATGTGAGAATAGACATTGGATGAAAAGTTTGCGTGTGTAATTGTTTTCAAATACCTTGCCATATCATGTCCTTGTAATTGGCAGATGTCTCTGAACTTGGTGATGCTGATAGCTGAGTCCATATAGGCAGCCACTTTCCATCTTCAGAGGATTTCTTCCTCCTTTAATTAATGGAGGTTGTTTAGCCAGGATCTTGTCATGGAGGAAGACAACACAGTCCCCATGTCAAAGCATAGCAGACATTTTGATACAGTCCTTGGCATTTTGAATGCATCATTAACACTGTCCCTACGTTAACCGAGTCAAAGTGGGGTCAGTTTCTGCTATAAATAGCACCAGTTGGGATGGAATAGATAGCAGCTGAGAGTAGCTGAAAGTGGGGGAAACTGACATCTGTGGGGGGAGGGGGGAGGTGATGGTGCTAGCTATGATCTCTATGTGTGTGTATCTGTGTGTTGTACAGGCGGAGTGCTCCACTGTCTTCGTGCTGCTGGAGATGGGAGCTCACGTGAACACACCAGACAACAGCGGGGAGACGGCACTCTTCAAGGTGAGCTCTCTTCAGCTTGATGATTTTGCTGCTTTTCTCTCTTTTTTTTTGGGGGGGGGAGGGGTTTGTATTGTTAACTTGCCACTTTTTTTTCTTGTTGTTGTTGTCCTTTTGGTTTGGGTTTTGTTGTTGTTGTTGTTTGTAATGTAACTTGCATCTTTTTCTTCCTCTTCTTCTTCTTTTTGTTTTCTCTCTCCCCGTCCCTCCTCTCCTAAGTCTAGTTATAAATCTCCATACTCTCCTCTCCTCTCCTCTCCTCTCCTCTCCTCTCCTCTCCTCTCTTCATCTATTCTTAAGTGAATGCTGTGACCACTTGGCTATCCCACCACAGATGGAGATATATGAACTGTGCACATGTATGTGTGTGTGTGTGTGTGTGTGTGTGTGTGTGTGTGTGTGTGTGTGTGTGTGTGTGTGTGTGTGTGTGAGTGAGTGAGTGTGTGAGTGTGTGAGTGTGTGTGTGTGTTGTGTGTGTGTGTGTGTGTGTGTGTGTGTGTGTGTGTTGTGTGAGTGAGTGTGTGTGTGTGTGTGTGTGTGGTGTTTGTGTGTGTGTGTGTGTGTGTGTGTGTAGTGTGTGTGTGTGTGAGTGTGTGTGTTGTGTGGTGTGGTGTGTGTGTGTGTGTGTGTGTGTGTGTGTGTGTGTGTGTGTGTGTGTGTAGCCTATGAAACAAGCTACAAGGGAGAGCTGAGGGAGAAAAATTTTGTATGATGTTAGGCTACAGAAGTACAAAATCAAAATATGTTTTAAAATCAACAAGTGAATAAAATCAAGTAGAACAGAACTCTACAAATTAACTAACATTGCAACTATAACATGCAGAAAAGTTTGGACTTTGGATATGTTTACACATAATGATGAATGTGTGTATGTGTGTGTGTGTGTGTGTGTGTGTGTGTGTGTGTGTGTGTGTGTGTGTGTGTGTGTGTGATGTGTGTGTGATTGTGTGCATGCTGTGTGTGTGTGATGTGTGTGTGATTGTGTGCATGCTGTGTGTGTATGTGTGATGTGTGTGTGCAGGCGGTGAGGCGTGGAGACAAACAGATCTTGAAGCTTGTACTAGAGCACGGTGCAGACTTCAACTGGATTTCTGAGGAACGCCTGACTGCCCTGCAGACAGCAAAACAGTACCGCCTGGCAGATATCGATGTCACACTTACTGACCATATTCATCGGTGTGTACATCACTCTGTGTGTCAAACTTTTATTTCTAGATGGTACATTGAATAAGCAGTGCAATTGCTTTTTCTCATCAAGCCATCCATCTAAGAAAAAAAATCATATATAGATGCATATTTGAAAATGGAAAAACCTTAAGAAGATAGGTGATACAAGTGAAAATGTGTGTGTGTAGTGAGTAGTTAGTATGTGTGTGTCTGTGTGTGTGTGTGTGTGTAGTTTGTGTGTGTGTAGTGTGTGTAGTTTATAGTGTGTGTGTGTGTAGTGTGTAATAACAAAACTTCATAAACTTTAATTTGTTTAAAAAAAGAAATTTATATCAGTAGTTTCCCTGTCACTAGTAGTACTTTATCACTAATCGCAGTACCAGAACGGCCCATACTGACAAAAGTTTTTATGTTTTTGATGGATTTGTGTGAGTGTGTATGTGTGTGTGGTGTGAATGTGTGTGTGTGTGTGTGTGTATATGTGTGTGTGTGTGTATGTGTGTGTGCACGCACTTGTGCGTGCGTGTGTGCATGTGTGTGTATGTCTGTGTGTGTGTGTATGTCTGTGTTGTGTTGTGTGTGTGCGTGTGTGCGTGCGTGCGTGTATGTCTCTGTGTTTATGTGTGTGTATGTCTCTGTGTGGGTATATGTCTGTGTATGTGTGTATGACTGTGTGGTGTGTGTGTGTTGTGTATGTCTCTGTGTGTGTATGTCTGTGTGTGTGTGTGTGTGTGTGTGTGTGTGTGTATGTATGTGTGTATGTCTCTATATGTCTATGTATGTCTATGTGTCTGTGTGTGTGTATCAGGGTTGTGGAGACGTTTGAGGTGGAGGTGAGGAGGGTGATGGGGGATGCGGCACGCCTGGTGTCGTGTCTGTTCCCGCACCGCTGTGTGTCTGTCAGTGACACCGACTCCTTCACTGTCTCCTTCCAGTACACACCCACCCTGCCCTCAGCACACAGTGAGTACTGTCTAGACATGTATGTAGAAATATTGGGAAGGGGGAGGGGGAAGGGGTGTGTGTGTGCGGGGGGGGGGGGGAGGGGGAGTGTGCGGGTGTGTATTGGGGGGTGTGGGAGGGATGAGGATGTGTGTGTGGGTGTTTATTTTTTTTTTTGGTTAAATAATTTTTTATATATTTTATATTGAGAATAATGGAAGAAACACTCATGTGCGTGAGTGTGTATGTGTGCATAAGTGTGGGGGTGGTGGGTATGTGTGTGTGTGGGGGGGTGAGTATAAGTGTGTGGGGGGAGGGGGGTAGTCTGTGGGTGGGTGGGTGGGTGAGTGTGTGAGGGGCGGGGGATGTTGTGGAGGGGATTTTTTGTGTGTGTGTGTATGCGTGTTTAGGCAGGATGCAGTGATGGCTCATGATGTCAGTTTTGTCTGTATAACTGTATTGTCAATATTTAATATAAATTTTTTTTTTTTAAACCCAGAACAAAACCAACTTCTCAGTGTCATGACATTTTTCCTTGTGTCCTACAGACAGGGGGTGTCTGCTGTTCATCGCCCATGCGCGGTTTGACTCTGAGGTGAGGTGTCGGCTGTATGGACAGTGCGCTGTGCAGAAAGTGACCGTGAATGGGGTGGACCAGCTCTGCATTACAGAGGTAAGGGTTTGCTTCTCTGTTTTTTCTTTTTAAAATTTATTTATTTATTTTATTTATTTCCAGGTGGAAAAGGAAAGTCAAGCAATTCAATTGAATTTAATTCAAGCAATAATTCACCTCAGAAGGGAAGGGTGTTAGGGTGGGGGAGTTACGGAAAAGAAGAGAAGGAATTAGAGAGTTATGGAAAAGAAGAGAGGGAATTGGAGAGTTATGGAAAAGAAGAGAGGGAATTGTAGAGTTACGGGAATGAAGAGAGGGAATTGAAAAGTTACCGAAAAGAGAGGGAATTGGAGAGATACAGAAAAGAAGAGAGGGAATTGGAGAGTTACGGAAAAGAAGAGAGGGAATTGGAGAGTTACGGAAAAGAAGAGAGGGAATTGGAGAGTTATGGAAAAGAAGAGAGGGAATTGGAGAGTTATGGAAAAGAAGAGAAGGAATTGGAGAGTTATGGAAAAGAAGAGAAGGAATTGGAGAGTTATGGAAAAGAAGAGAGGGAATTGGAGAGTTATGGAAAAGAAGAGAGGGTATGGGGCAGTTCTGTTGTTATCACTTTTCATCATTCTTGTTATCTGTGTATTTTTCAGTTTGTATTGGTAATAGGGGACGGGGTAGCTCAGTGGTGAGAGCAACTCGCTTTCCCCAAGCTAAGGTTAAGCAGCATTGAGGGTGGTTACCAGTTGGATGGGTGTCTGTTTGAGCGCCTTGGCTTCATATAGGTACCTGACCGCTTTAGGGTCAGGGAAGGTAAAGCAGTGAGGGAGAGGAGATGGGTGCCGCCCTCAAAATGTTGGCTCCTAACAGAAGCTGAGGTCTCTGATGCCTCGCTCACCTATGACCACATAGGTTATGGGACACCTTCACCTTTTATCTTATTGGTGATGGATAATTTCATTCCATGCCTGAATAAGATGTGTAATGTTTGAGACGATTTGAATACGTTTTTTGGTTTTGTTTGCAACTTTAGTCACAGGAGATTTTTCTGCATGAAATTCATGCTAACCCTTCCTTGGGACAGTGCGTTGTCACAAGAGCAGCAGTACCACAGGTTAGCTTTTGAAGGATGTAATACTGTGAGCCGAATTATTGCTTGAATTGGAGAGTAATGGGAAAGAAGAAAGGGAATTTGAGAGTTATGGAAGATTAGAGAGGGAATTGGAGAAATACAGAAAAGGAGAGAGGAATTGGAGAAATACAGAAAAGGAGAGAGGGAATTGGAGAAATACAGAAAAGGAGAGAGGGAATTGGAGAAATACAGAAAAGGAGAGAGGGAATTGGAGAGAATGAGAGAGGGAATGAAAAGTAGAAAAGCGGGAGGAATTGGAGAGATACAGAAAAGGAGAGAGGGAATTGGAGAGATATGTAATAGAAAAGCGGGAATTGGAGAAATACAGAAAAGGAGAGAGGGAATTGGAGAGATATGTAATAGAAAAGCGGGAATTGGAGAGATACAGAAAAGGAGAGAGGGAATTGGAGAGTATGTAATAGAAAAGCGGGAATTGGAGAATACAGAAAAGGAGAGAGGGAATTGGAGAGATATGTAATAGAAAAGCGGGAATTGGAGAAATACAGAAAAGGAGAGAGGGAATTGGAGAGATATGTAATAGAAAAGCGGGAATTTGGAGAAATACAGAAAAGGAGAGAGGGAATTGGAGAGATATGTAATAGAAAAGCGGAGAATTGGAGAAATACAGAAAAGGAGAGAGGGAATTGGAGAGTTATGTAATAGAAAAGCGGGAGAATTGGAGAGATACAGAAAAGGAGAGAGGGAATTGGAGAGTTATGTAATAGAAAAGCGGGAATTGGAGAGATACAGAAAAGGAGAGGGGAATTGGAGAGTTATGTAATAGAAAAGCGGGAATTGGGAGAATACAGAAAAGAGAGAGGGAATTGGAGAGTTATGTAATAGAAAAAGCGGAATTGGAGAAATACAGAAAAGGAGAGAGGGAATTGGAGAGATATGTAATAGAAGGAATTGAGAAATACAGAAAAGGAAGAGGAATTGGAGATATGTAATTGAAAAGCGGGAATTGGAGAAATACAGAAAAAGAGAGAGGGAATTGGAGAGATATGTAATAGAAAGCGGGAATTGGAGAAATGCAGAAAAGGAGAGAGGAATTGGAGAGATATGTAATAGAAAAGCGGGAATTGGAGAAATACAGAAAAGGAGAGAGGGAATTGGAGAGATATGTAATAGAAAAGGGGAATTGGAGAAATACAGAAAAGGAGAGAGGGAATTGGAGAGATATGTAATAGAAAAGGGGAATTGGAGAGATACAGAAAAGGAGAGAGGAAATTGGAGAGATATGTAATAGAAAAGCGGGAATTGGAGAGATACAGAAAAGAAGAGAGGGAATAGGAGAGGAATGGCAAATTTCAGGAAGCAAAACCTGAGTGGTGGGGTGTTGTGTGTGTGTTTTCAGGAATCGAACTTTGTGATGCTGTTCCACCCGCTGATCACGGGGTGGAATGAACTGGTGATCCAGACCCAGAAGGACCCCACGTCCAAGGTGAGGAGGCTCCACTGCTCCTGCTGATGCTGCTGCTGCCCTCTCTGCTTTGCTTATTTCATTTTCATTCATTCTATCTATCTATCTATCTATCTATCTATCTATCTATCTATCTATCTATCTCTGTCTCTCTGTGTGTCTTCTCTCTCTCTCTCTCTCTCTCTCTATCTCTCTCTCCTCTCTCTTCTCTCTCTCTCTCTCTAATTCGGTCGGTCTATCTATCTATCTATCTATCTATCTATCTATCTATCTATCTATCTATCTATCTATCTATCTATATCTCTCTCTCTCTCTCTCTCTCTCTCTCCTCTCTTCTCTCTCTCCTCTCTCTCTCTCTCTCTCTCTCTCTCTCTCTCTCTCTCTTCTCTCTTCTCTCTCTCTCTCTCTCTCTCTCTCTCTCTCTCTCTCTCTTAGTCTGGTGACCGTGGGGGCACCCATGAAGACTTGACAACCAGTTTTCTCCATTCCTCTCTCTGTTGTGCCTTTCTCAGGGTTTTGTTGAGTTCTAGGCTTGTCCATTTGCTGATGTTGTCCTCCCATCTCTTCCTTGGTCTGCCTCTTTTTCTTCCTCCTTGGCAGTATTGTTTTTGAAAGTCCTTTTGATCTTGTGACATGCCCGTACCATTTAAGTTTATGCTTCTCCTTACTATTAATAGAAGATTTGATTTGAATTGATTTTATACCACTCTATATCACAGCAGATTTCTCTGTGTGAAATTCGGGCTGCTCTCCTTGGCAGGGTTCGCACAAGTCCCTTAAAAAGCCCTAAAAAGCCCTAATTTTGGGAAAGCCAAAATAGGGCCCCTAAAAAAGCCCTAAAAATGAGACATATTGCCCTGGAGGCCTAAAAAAGCCCTAAAAATGGAAGTCATGTGTGAGATTTTATTAAAAAAATTTTAAAAATATATATTCAAAATAAAACTTTGGAGAAATAAATCCGAGAAGCGTGTCCGAAGATCGTATTATCTGATAGAATGCTTGTCGTCTGCTACTCGCATCGGGCCACCTATTTCGTAAAGGGAGGTAATAGTTAATTGCCTCCCTTGGAAATGCGATCGCTTTGCTTCGCAAAAAGTGGTGTGCAACCTTGTGCAGACATGTGCACCTTCCGTATTTGTTCCGGAAAAAGTTGTAAAATAAGAAAATACAGTTTAATTAATAAAAATCCAATTTTTGTCTTTAAAAAAATCTGAAAATAAAAAATATAGTCTTCTATCGTTAAGCGATGAGATGTATTATGTCGTCTGCTAGATCCTATCGTTCAGTTGTCTCCCCTTATAGCGCATGCGCACAGCATCTCTTTCAAAACAAAATGGCGGAAAGTAGTGTAGACTTTCGTGGAAAAACAGATCGAACTGACACACTTACAAGCAAAGAAAGACGCGGAATAAACGCAAAATGACGCTAACAGTCCACGATGGGGCTAGAAGAGGTACAGTTGCCGATATAGATGCACGAACAGAAAAATTGGTTCGTTTTGCCGAGCAATGTTTAAAACTTGTGCTATGTCTCTTGATAGTGAAAGTTGAGCTTTCATTAGCAAATGGTGTCGGAAATTGGAACAGGTCGGAAAAATAACAAACCACGGCACTTTAGTTATAGAAGCGCTAATTTCTTGGCAAATCATGGAACAGTCACCCTTTCGCATCTTCGGGAAATCAGTTGATCGTTAAAACGGCAGAGTGACTGTTCTAAAGTTACATCGTGTGGAACACAGCCTCCGCTGTACCGGACAGCTGGAAAGTACACACATACACAGAACTTGTTTTTTGGCCATGCAAACTGTCATGGTGAGTTCACTCTGAAATCAGATGAATTTTTAATCTGCTTTTGTACGGGGGCTTCAACTTGATTTTAAAATGAGAAAGACATAGGATCTTCTTCAGTCTTCATAAGAGTGTATTGATATCTCTCTCTCTCTCTCTCTCTCTCTCTCTCTCTCTCTCTCTCTCTCTCTCTCTCTCTCTCTCTCTCTCTCTCTCTCTCTCTCTCTCCTCACACACACCACACACACACACACACACACACACACACACACACACACACACACACACACACACACTCACACACTTCTCTCTGTCTGTCTCATTTTCTCCACCTCTCCCTGTTTCTTACACGCACAGACACACACCTCTCTCTCTGTTTTTTCCTATCTGTTTCTCTATGTGTGTCAGTACTTTCTTTCTCCTTCTTCCTGTATCTGTATTAGTGCACATTTGTCTAGAAATATACTCATTTTGCTATGTGATTACTTGGGTATAGAACCTCCTTTAGATTGAAGAAATGACAGAAAGTCATTCTTGGAGAGCTTATTTTAGGGCAAAAATTGCTTAGTATCAAAAACTGAAATTAGTTCAAGGAGAGGCTGTTAAACAGGCTAGAATTGTTGAAAAACCTTCAGCTTCAGGGGGCGTTGCCCCCTGACCCCCACAAGGGCTCTGCCCCTTGACCCCACCAGGGGGCCCCCTGGACCCCCCCACTTTTCAGAGTTTTTTGACTCTGTCAATTCCCACCCCTGAAAACACACACACACACACACACACACACACACACACACACACACACACACACACACACACACACACACACACACACACACACACACACACACACACACACACACACACTCACTCTCTCTCACTCACTCACAGTCACAGCTTATTCCATTATCCTCGATATAAAAGAATCAATCAATCAAATAAATCAGAACAGTCACACACATACACATACACATACACACGTACTCACACACACACACACACACACACACACACTCACACACACACACACACACACACACACACACACACACACACACACACACACACACACATTGTTATCCCCCCCCCCCCCCTTTCCTCTTTAGGACTCTGCTGCCTCTCATCTCCTTGTCTCTTGTAATCATGATTGAAAGACATTCTACTCTAGAATAACATGAAGTAGTGTCAGTATCCACCATACAGTTTCACATAAGGTGACTTTGCTCACTTGACTCTGAGGTTATATATATATATATATATATATATATATATATATATATATATATATATATATATATATATATATATTAATATGTATATATATATATGTGTGTAAGGAAAGGTGTATTTAGGTTGCTATCTATACATTTGTTACCCCCGCAGCTAGGCCCTAAATTTGGATTAAAAGGCCCTAAAAAAAGGCCCTAAAAAGCCCTAAATTTTGCTCCACCAAGTCTGTATGAACCCTGCTTGGGGAGAGCGTGTCGCCACAAGTGCGGTGCCTACCCATTATTTTCTCTTTTTTTTTCCTGTCTGCAACTGTATTTGTTTTTTCTTTCAGAGTAGCTTTTTTCTACAGAATTTTTCCAGGGACAACTCCTTTGTTGCTGTGGGTTCTTTTACGTGCACTAAATAATTTTGTGTAACACATGGTACCTCGGTTTTATTGTCTCATCTGAAAGACTAGCACCCAGACCACCACCCATGGTCTGATGGATGGGGGGAAAAGTTTGGGGCCCAAATGGGATTCGAACCACTGCACACTCTGACCCAGACTTTTTGATTTCTAGGCAGGTGCGTTACCTCAAGACCACCAATCCACATAGCTTTGTGGTTAGAACAGTGAACTGTTGGTTTGGTTTTGCTTTTGTTTTATTTTTGGCTTTTTTATTTTTGTTCCTCGGCTAGAGCTCCGAGGTTCAGCAGTGGTGAGACTTGGTGTGTGCGACCGTTTTTATGCATCATGAAGGGGGCTGACTCTGGGGGTGGTTTGGTTTTTGTTTTATTCTAGTGTGCAGACTGTACTTATGTAGACTATTATGTTTATAGTTGTTTTGTTTTTTAAGTTGTTCTTTTTTACTGTCTATTTTTGGGGGGGGGGGGGGGGGGGGGGGGGGTAGGTGTGTTTTTGTTTTCTTCTGTTATAGCATGGTTGTTGTTGTTTTTTTTTTAATTTTAATTTTTTTGTTTGTTTGTTTTTTGTTATAGCATGGTAATATCTCTTAGTATGTTTGAGTGCAGGGGAAAAATAAAAAGGGAGGGGAAAAGCTTTATCTGTATATGCAGACTAGAACAATCGTGTGCACCTATAAACTGATTTATTGTCCTTCTCTTTTCGAGTGATAGTTGGGGGGTGAGGAGGTTAAATTTTGATTATCATTTTTGTTGATATCTGATATTTTGTGCGCCTGTGTGATATTTTGTGCGCCTGTGTGATATTTGTGCCTGTGTGATATTTTGTGCACCTGTGTGATATTTTGTGCACTGTGTTGTGTGTGCAGGCCAAGTTGATTATATGTGCCTACAAAACTGAACTGATGCAGTGATCCGGTGATTGAAGCCAGGTGACAGGAGGTCCCCAGATAGTGCCGCCAGTGCCATCATCAGTTTTTCAGCAGGGCAAAGCATTCCACGTATTGGCCAGTATATCATCCTCCTGCTGCTGCTGCAGCTGCAGTGTTATGTACCACAGGCTGCACTTAGCTCGTGTGTGTGTGGGTGGGGGGGGGGGGGGGGGGTGAGTGTGTGTGTGTGTGTTTGCATAATTACACATGTACATGTATACACGGATGTGAGATGGATTGAAGTGAGCTGCCTTGATCTATGCTAAGAACATGTACAGAGTGTCTCTGCATATATATATTGATGTGTGTGAAGTTATGTGGGAGTGTATCTGCACATATATATTGATGTTTGTGAGGGAGTGAACGTCCAAGCATGTTGAAATGTCGTGTAGCATGTTAGTTGAAACACAAGTCCTTACCACTGCCGGGGAAGGGTAGGAAAGGGGGTGGGGTGGGGTGGGGGGGGTTAATTAATGAACTAACTAAAGCTGTATTGTGAGCACCAGATGCAAGCTGTCTCAGGGTCTCTTCAACTAACCCGTGTTCGTCTCTGACCCCCCCCCCCCCCTCTCCTGCCTGCATCCTCATCCCCATTACCACCCTCACTGTGGCGCCTCACAGCTTTAACTGATGTAGTTCCCGGGCATGGCCGATTCACCGCGTGTGTTCATTATTGTGGGGGGCAGCAACGATCCTACGGTGATCATCTTCTTCTTCTGCTGGGGTCTGGGGCATTCTGGTGCAGCAGTGTGCTCTGATCATCCATTCCATCTGTGTCACACAGTGAGCTACACTTCAGGGTGTGTACGTTTGTTTCTTTTTTTTGCTTCTTTTTTTTTTTTTTTTTTTTGTTTGCTGATGGAGGTGTCAGTGATTCATTCACCGGGATGAGTGGTGGTATCATGCAGTGAAGTAGTGTGGAGGATCTTAGAATGGGTACGGTACGTCTTGTAGTAGCTGTTGGAGACTGTTTTTTCCACAGTGTTGCTTCTTACCAGAGAACGTTGGAAGATCATAGAGATTTTTTTTTTAAGATCGTAGAGATTAGTAGTGGCTTAGTTTTACTGGACACAGTGTGGCCTACCAGAAGACGTTGGAACATCATAGAGATTAGTAGTGGCTTAGTTTTACTGGACACAGTGTGGCCTTACCAGATGACGTGTGGCGAAACAACATCATAGAGATTAGTAGTGGCTTAGTTTTACTGGACACAGTGTGGCCTACCAGAAGACATTGGAACAATCATAGAGATTAGTAGTGGCTTAGTAATAACTTGGACAAGTTGTAGAGATATCCATGTTTTTGAAAAAGGGTGTATTATCAACTTTTACGACCACCATAAAGTATTTTTTTGGTGTACTTTGTTGAATCAGTCTGTAAGTTAGATACGCGTTAGAAAAATATACATGGTGCTTGAAGCTCATTGAACATAGGTTTCTGTGGGATCGAAAACGGTGTACATCTGTCAAAGAAGTGACAGCACTTGGGGGTCGTGATGAATGTGACATTAGTCATTCAGTGTTGTGAGAAGTGAGGCCATTGTGATTATACGATGTGATTCATATTGTTGTTTACTGATTACATCTGTGTTATATGACGTGTTACTGTAACAGACACACAAAAAAGTACAGCATAATCGATTTCTCCCTGTATAAAGCACAATAGTGAATGTGTGCTCTTGTCTGTGTTGGGAGGTGTGTAAACTGCCTGAGTGTGGCTCTGAAGGGGTCTGCAGTGTGAAGCCAGTGGAGATAATGGCTGTGTACGGTGCTGAAAGGCTTTTATGTGAATGAAGATGAGAGTATCTGGCCTGTTGCATTAACCCTCTTAGTCCCAAACCGGGATTTGCTGGGATTGAGTAATTGCCCCCCCTGAATCCCGAACCAGGATTTACACACAGTAGATTTCCATCACGCTGTGACCTTTACTAATTGCTACCATATGTCAAAGCTCTCTCAGGCTAGAGGTAGAAACCCTGCTGAGGGTCTGGAAGTAATTATAGCTGCTGGTTTGTACTTAGAAGGAGGAAAAGGCGAGCGAGCATGTGTGCCTGACCTGATTTCGTGATGGAATGCGAAATCTAGGGGCAGTTTGTATTCAGAGAATCCGAATGCAAGAGCGTTAAGAAGAGTCTGTGATGAACAAAGATCATTTTGTCCTGGCAATGGGTGTGTTATTTTTGGTGTAAAGCTATTTCACATACTGAATCTGAAGTCCTGTCTGCTTAAGAAGCAACCTATTGAAATTCCAGGTATATTATTAATCACAACAGCACTGGTGTGCACAAGCGAGCGTGCGCGCGCACATGCTCGCACAATGCGCACGCGCCACACACACACACACATATACTCACACACACACATATACACACACACACACACACACACACACACACACACACACACACACACACACACACACACACATATTATACGCTCACACACACACACACGTATATGTGTGCACACACACACAACACACACACACACACACACACACACATATTACGTACACAATTATTATTTACGTAGAAAAAGAAGAGGTGGTGTTTTTGTTTCAGTTGTTGAAGAGTGACTATCACATAGCAGTATTTTTTTGTCTGGTCAGTCCAGAGAGACATGTATTTATATATAGATAGATACTGATGGGTGGTGTGTATTTTGGGGTAAACGGTGCATAAACTCACTGACTTATTCCAATGATGACAATTTGCTGCGTGTTGTGGTCAGGGTTAGTGAGAAAGAGAACAACCATATAGTAAAGGGTCAGAGCTAAAAAAAGAAGAAAAAAAAGGGTCAGAGCTTATACATCCCCCCTTCTTTAACTATCTTATGACAAAAAAGACTGTTACCTAACCAACCATCGTTAGGCTTGTTCATTTTGAAATGGCCAAGATGATTTTTTGATTTTTTGATTTTGATTTTTTTTTTACAGGTGGATGTCTTTTGTAAATTTTCCTTGTACCTCTTTCCTTGTTTCAGGGGGGGTGGGGTGGGGGGGGGGGTTTAGATTGTTGCTATTGGTGATTATATAAAACCATTTAAAGGTCTTCATAGTTTTGCTTGTTGATATATATATATATATGTATGTATATGTAAAATACAGTTGAAAAGATTTCTTCCCCACCCACCCCCCAAAAAATATCCAAAATACCCTTTCCCTGTGGTGCAGGTTTGAAATACTTTGTTAATGTGTTACTCTTTGTTTTGGCGTACGCCATGGTAGGTGCAGTGCACACTTAAGATGTATTGGAGCGTTGGAGTTGACCGTGCCATTTTGGTTTGTTGTATTGGAGAGGTTTGGTTGTTTTTAGTTGTCTATCAGGTAAAAAGAACAAATGAATAATTAACTTTTTTTTTTTTTTTAAGTTGTTCATCAGATGACCTGAATCTGGAAAATGATTTTGGAGGTTTGTTATTGCTGTTATGTTTTTGTCTGTTTTTTCTTGATTTGTTTGTTTTGGTTAGAAAGAGGAAGGTTGTTAATGGTAGCAACAAAATTATGGTTAAAATGTGAATACCTGGGTATGACCTGTTGAGAATATCACCTGAAATAGGTAGACAAAGTCTTTTTACCCTCACTTCTTCCTATGTCTTTTTATGTATTCATCTATCTCTTTATTTATTTATTTTTTTTTTTTTACTGATTTCTGTATATGTACGAAAACTTTTCCTCCTTTTTAGTTTCTTACTCACCCTCCCCCCCCCCCCCCCCAAAAAAAATTTCTGAGTAAAAAGACAAAACCAATGGATTTTCGTAGTTATTTTACCGTTATTTTGTTCTTCATCGTCATCCATTTTAAATTCTGTTTTATTTTGGGTTTTTTTTGTTTTTGTTTTAAATGTTTATTGCAGTTGTACCTAATGCATGCTCTCACGCAAGAATGATGTGCCAAAACTGATCACTGCAGCATGCAATCATGGCAGCAGACAGTGCAGCTGCTAACCCCATATGAGTTCTGTTTAAAATTTAATGCATAGTTGTTGTTGTTGTGAGTAATGTTTCTAACAAACAGTACAGGATAGCAGCATAATGACGCATTGGAGATTACATCAGAGTTGTGTAACAAGTCACAGCCTTACTGGTTTGTGTTGCAGCAGTAGAGTTTTATTTATTCTTTTATATCGAGGGTAATGGAATAAGCACTCGTGTGCTTTTTTAACATCCAGTCCTCGTGTGTATGTAGTTTTGGAAATTTTGACATCTGTTCCCACCGGCACACAGTGGCCTACTCTTATGAAAAGTAGATACAGTTTGGAGCAGAAGTCTCGGCCTTCTTAACAACACAACACAACTCTGCATCTTCTTCATCATGGCAGCTTTATCTGAGGCAGCCTGCAGACCCTGACATGTATTGGCCTGGTCTGGCCCTGACAGTTGCTTGCTCATCTTCACTCCAGAAATGTAAGGAAGTATTAGGTAAACATGGCTGCTGGGACGGGGGAAAGAGGAAGGAAGGGATAGAGAGAGAGAGAGAGTGAGGGGGGAGGGAGGGAAAGAGAGAGAGGGAGGGAGAGAGAGTGAATTGGTTAAACTGATGAGCATTCTCTATATGGTTTTTACTGTTGTTATAGTCGGTTTTTTTTTTGTTTTTGTTTTTTTTTTTTACTTGTGTTATAGTCATTTCAGTTTGTTTATGTATGTTTAATGTTCGATGTCGACAGTCATCAGTTAAAAAAAAAAGAAAAAAAGACAGTCATCAGTACCTAATAATACTTGCATGAATATTTGTCATGCTATTTTAGTTTCTCAGCTAAGGACATGATATATATTAATATATAATATATATAAATATCCAGAATTTTCCAATGTATATTAGCAGACAGGGGCAATCCAATCTGAACTGAACCAAAGCCTGAGTTTGAATCACCTGTGTTGTGTTGTCCAGGTGGCAAAGCTAGTCTGGGGTGCAATCTGTCAGGTGTACTGTGGACAGAATGGCCCACTCCCTTTTTCCTTTTAACCTCCGCAAGCCATCATAGTTGACAATGGCTTACTGTGTCTTGCTTGTTGCAACATAGGGCGATACTGGCTAAAATTATGTTTTCAGTTATTGGGTTTTGTTGTTGTTCAAAATGCTGTTAAACATTTATGTCCTAAAATCCATTTAATTCAATGGATTTTGTGTCTTCAGTTATCCTTCAGAGTAGAATGCATTTTGCATATTTTATATCAATAGTCTATGAGCTAGATTTTTTTGTGTATTGTGTTTGGGTTTTCTTTTTTTATTATGGTTACCCACTGTGGCGTAATTGGTTCGACTTTGCTTTGAAAAAGTTCATGTTGTTCTCTGCCTGTTTTGTATCATAGGGTGAATGAGGCAGGGCATCACAGAGCTACCCCGTGTTACTGTGATCTATAAGATACGGAATTTCTAGGTTTCTAGAGCTTGTGTGTGAGTGTGTGTGTGTGTGTGTGTGTGTGTGTGTGTGTGTGTGTGTGTGTGTGATGTCTACCAGTTTTTACCAGTACATGCTTTATTTTAGTTTTTGTCAGCAAGCGATGGTTTTGTTATGCTGTATGCTGACTGTGCAGGCTCACAAACTTGTGTCCACTTTACCACTGCTGTTAGTGAATCCTCTCAACACATAATGACACAGAAGTTGTTTTCCTCAAGAGAAAAGGGCCTGCCTCTCCTATTGTGTTAGGAATTTCGCTTGAATTTAACATCGGCCTGAGTAATGAAGTTTGTAGGTGAGATTCCTAACACACATACATACATACATACTCTTTTTTATTTTCTTTTATTTCTTTTTTCTTTTTTTTTACATGCATACTCATACTCTGTTTCAGTCTCTCTGTGTCTGTTTCTCTCTAGAATGAAGAGAACAGTTAATGTGTAGGTAATTTCCTGGAGGACAGGATGTTGATTGCAGCACTTGCTCCTGAATGCAAGATCTGCATTCCCAGTAAAGTGTTATACTCAGTAGGTAACTGATGTGAGAAGATGTGATGGGTTTTCTTTTTGTGTTATAAAACGACACCAACTGTGCATATTACATGGGGTGATTCTGATCCAGTGTTGTAGTGCTTTGTGATAGATGCTTTTACATAACTTGTGATGAACTCAGGTGAAAACAAAAAGCAGGTTATGTTTGTTACCGTGATTTTTTTTTTTTTTTGAACCTTGCATTGGTTGCACTTTCGGTTTTGAGGGATGGATTTTTTACTTTAAAAAACATTCACTAATTTTGAAAGAAATAGTTGTTGAGGTTTGGTTTGTTTGGGGTTTTTTTTGGGTGGTGGTGGTAATTTTCTTTTTTTATATATAGTTGTTGGTTTTTTTTTTTTTTTTTTTTTTTTTTTCCTTTTTATCTTAAAAATTTGTTTGCAGTATGTGCCAATGTAATTTTAGAATCTGCTTCACACAGTGAAGTGAACTACTGCTGTGTTCCCCCAAGTCCTGCATGCTTGTAGTCCGTGGCTGTGTTGGTGGAGTCATGTATGCACACGGCGTGTTACATTTAACACAAACCTATGAATATCATCCCTTTGACGTTTGTAAATCAACAAACAGGGTCCTCTTGATTCATGTCCTGGGAAATTTGCCAGTTCAGCGAATAGATCCCTGGATGGTTTGATGATTGAAATGGAGACTTTGGGGTCTGTAAGCTTAAGATGCATGTTGCATCCCTAAGGATTTAAATGGCGACTTGAGATTGTAAGTTCAGATGAAAAGTTGCTTACTTTATGATGCAGACTTTGGTATCTGTAAGTCTGAGATGCATGTTAGCAGTTAAAGCAATGACTTAATACTCAGAGCATTTGAAAGAGCAGTATTGAGACACATGTGCATAAAGATTCAGCTTTTCAAGTAGACAGTGTAAGGTGTTATAGCAGTATGAAACCTTGCCATGTTCAATGCTTGCTTTTGACCAATATTTACTGTAGCAAGAATGTAGAGGGAGAAGTAAAACAAAACAAAAACAAAATAAAGACCAGTATTGATTGCAGCAGCATGTAGGTAAAATTAAGCTAAAGAAAGAATGTATTTAGATGTTAACCGTACCATTCAACACCTCGCCTTGTTCAATGCCTAAGTGACAAGATATGTCAACACCTTTACAATGTGCCCAATGATACATAATGTTAGTGATGTAAATAACAATTTGTAATTTGGTTGGGGGGTTATTGTGTGTGTGTGTTTTTTGTCTTGTTTGAATCGCCTTTGTGGCTTTGGCATATTTGCAAAATGGACGATATCTGTGTACATAATTTTTTTCAAATACACATGACAATAAGAGTACTCAAGTCTTTGGTGTATAAAAAAATAAACTCCTTGGTGGTTTGTGTGAGATTATGAAAACTGCTTGATAATGGTGGTTTGGTTGATGCAGTCCCTAAATTGGATAAGTCCACTGAAACTCTAATATAATCAACAAACGTGCTCTGTGTGAGTGTGAGGAGTGAAAGGCCTTTGAAAACGAGTCTCATATTGCTGGTCCCAGGGTGGCTTATGATTAAAGTGTCATAGATTTGCAGCATTTTGAAACTGAATGTATTTTTGTCAGAAGGAAGTAATACATGTATATACAATGTAATGTATACATTTTTAAAGTTTGGTCATCGGCTTTGGTGTTGTTCATGCATGAAGAATATTCGTTGACCGTGTGTGTGTCTGTGTGTGTGTGTGTGTCTCTGTGTGTGTGTCTCTGTGTGTGTGTCTCTGTGTGTGTGTCTGTGTGTGTGTTACTACTGATGTATGACAAGTCAGCTGCATCTGCTTTTTTAATGTCTCAATAAAATTTGAATTTGAATGATAAAAATCTATTTCTCAAAAGTTGACTATTTCTTCTGTAATTTGATTCACATTGACCGGTTCACATTACTTCCCCCCCCCCCCCCCCCCCCCCACAATTTTGCACTGATTAATCTTGTTTTTTGCTTTGTGTGCAAGGCTTGTTTTAATACTTTTTCATGAATTTTTTCCCCATGAATGTCTTCATGTGGCTTTCATGGTTGATATGGTTGTAAACAGTGTGAAATGATACAAAATACAATTTTTTCTTTTTTTTTTTTGTACGTGATACCATCAGTATATTTTTTGCCATCATTTGTTTGTTCCAATAAGCCATTAAAAATGAATGTTTTCCTGATGGGTAAAGCGATGATCAGTCTGCCCAGAGGCATGTGTGGAGTTTCCTGCCTCAGTCACCACCAAGATTGTGCTAGATTTGTGCATGCACAGACACAGGGGTGAATTTCTTATGTTTGGGGTGGGGGGGAAGGGAGGGGAAAAGAACTTGAGTGTGTATGCATGCTTGCTTGTGCACGCATGCGTATGTGTGTGCCCACATTTCTCACTCCTCTCCACTTCTTCGGTGAGTGCATGCGCGCGCGCGCACACACACACACACACACACACACACACACACACACACACCACACACACACACACACACACACACACACGGATAGATATATGCAAACTCTCTCTCTCTCTCTCTCTCTCTCTCTCTCTCTCTCTCTCTCTCTCTCTCTCTCTCTCTCTCTCACACACACACACACACACACACCTCTCTCTCTCTTCTCTCTCTCTCTCTCTCTTCTCTTTCTCATCTGCTCTCTCTCTCTCTCTCTCTCTCTCTCTCCTCTCTCCTCTCTACTCACACACACACACACACACACACACAGATAGACTATAAATATGCAAACTCTCTCTCTCTCTCTCTCTCTCATCTCTCTCACTCCTCTCTCTCTCATCTATCTCTCTCTCTCTCACTCACACCCACACCCACACACCACACACACAACACACACCACACACACACACTCACTCACTCACTCACATCAGTCACTCTTTCAGTATCACTCCCCCCCCCCCCACACACACACCACACACACACACACACACACACATACAGATGTCTTTTTGCTTCCCTTTTCCAGGCAAAGAATGAAACACTGAATGAGTGAGGAAGACTCCATGAATGAATGTCTGGACACAGACTGTGTACAGTGTATAGAACTACCATTAATAATTATTGCTGCATGGTATGGGGAGATGAGATCTGTGTGGGCAGTGGTGGTTTCTATGTTGGTTTAAATATTCATTGTGTCGACTCTGGTTTAGTCATAAGCATTATGGTTTTTTTTATATTGATCATTATTTTTTTTATTATTGCTGCTGGTTTGTGCTGCATGTGATTTCTTAGGGGTTCAGTTGTGTTTTTTTTTTGGGGGGGAGCATCGTAAAATTGTTTTTTTCTTTTACAGTAATACTGTTGAAACCATACAAACATGTGAATGAAGCTTTTTTTTTTTAACATACAAATATTCTGATAAAACTTACAATGGTTGTTTTGTATGGTTTTTTTTGTCTTCGTTTCTAAATTTAACGAAGGATTATGTTATGAAGCCAGCATGAAAATGAAACTGTTCTGTTTCTCTTTTTTTATATATGGGCAGAGGGTGTTTTTTTTGTTTGTTGTGTTTTTTAAAGAGCGTTTGTTATCAAGTGAGGTACAGAAAGAGTCATGTTTTCATGAGCTTTACGAAACAAGCACCTAGAGTCTGCAAGTAAACAGTAATACTGCAGAAAGATATCATAGGAAAAATGTTTGAGATTTTGGGAACAATTTTTTTTAAAAAATGTAATGAATATATTATATATGTTCTTGAGTGATTAAGAATATTTAAAATCATACACATTCTCTGAAAGAAAGTATTATTTAAAAAGAGCTAAATCATTTATTGAATATACCTTTTCGGCATTGAAAAGAATAAATTGTTGTTTTTGCTGCATGTGTATTTGAAAGAGAAAAAGAAAGAAAGGAAGAAGAAAACATGGCATTTTCGCTGGTGCTTTGGATGACTTTGGTGAGGAATGCATTCTATGAGGTTGTTTCAAACCATGTCATTAGTCAGTTGACATGTTAGCATTATTAGATATTAGTGCTGCAATAATAAAGTACTGATAAACAGTATACCGATTTTGATAACTTGGCCAGTATTTTTCATTCTGATTTTTTTGGAAAATGTGACAAAAAAACAGAAGGAAAAAATTGCTGATTGACTATATATATTATGAAATAAAAAAAATATGTACAGATTCTGTGTAGTGTGTGTTATTTGAGTGACCTTTGCACTGATCTTCATTCTAGAGGCGTAAATATCCTCCCCCTCCCCTGCAATCCCTCTCCTGTTTTACCACTTTATGTCACAGCAGATTTCTCTGCGCGAAATTCGGGCTGATGTATGTATGATGTATGCTGGGTGTGTTCCCGTTTCTGTAACCCACCGAACGCTGACATAATTGTGGAATCTTTAACATGCATATTTAATCTTCTGCATATGTTTATACACAAAGGGAATTAAGAGACTGACAGGTCTGCACTTTAAGCTGACTTGGGAGATCATTGATATATCGGGAGTTGGAGTCCCCAGGGCGGCTTGGGGCTGTATATATATATATAAAAAAAAAAATAATAAAAAAATAAAATAATGGGTAGGCGCTGCACTTGTGGCGATGCACTCTCCCTGGGGGGAGCAGCCCGAATTTCACGCAGAGAAATCTACTGTGACATAAAGTGGTATAAAAAAAAAAAAGAAAAAAAGATCCCCAACCTTAATTCATCAGATGCTACCAGGATTCGAGCTCATGACTCATAGGATTGAAGTCAAACGATCTTAACCACTTGGGTATTCTATCTGTCATCACTGTTATTTGATTGTGTAACCTCAAAAAATCCCTCAGCTAGACACCCCAGCCTACCTTACTTAGAGTCAAACAGGACAGAAAGCTGACCTGTACCCCACTAATCTGCAACATGCACAGCAGAAGCCTCAGAAAAATTACCCTGATGAAGAAGCTGGTAGGAATGAAATGGGGTGGGGACAACACAAAAATATTGAGGTAAGTATAGCCTACACCCCAACTGTGAGACCCCATTTGGAATATGTCTCCAATGCCAGGTCAACTGCTGCTAGGACACCAACCTGAACAATCTTGACAAAGATGCAGAACCCTGGCCGGCCGCAGACTTTTCACAGGTGGTATGAAAACCACGCCAGTGTCAGCTATAGTGGTATGAAAACCACGCCAGTGTCAGTTATGGTGGTATGAAAACCACCCCAGTGTCAGTTATGATGGTATGAAAACCACGCCAGTGTCAGCTATGGTGGTATGAAAACCACCCCAGTGTCAGTTATGATGGTATGAAAACCACGCCAGTGTCAGTTATGGTGGTATGAAAACCACGCCAGTGTCAGTTATGGTGGTATGAAAACCACCCCAGTGTCAGTTATGATGGTATGAAAACCACCCCAGTCAGCTATGGTGGTATGAAAACCACGCCAATGTCAGCTATGGTGGTATGAAAACCACGCCAGTGTCAGTTATGATGGTATGAAAACCACCCCAGTGTCAGTTATGATGGTATGAAAACCACACCAGTGTCAGCTATGGTGGTATGAAAACCACGCCAGTGTCAGTTATGATGGTATGAAAACCACGCCAGTGTCAGTTATGATGGTATGAAAACCACCCCAGTGTCAGGTATGGTGGTATGAAAACCACCCCAGTGTCAGGTATGGGGTATGAAAACCATCCCAGTGTCAGCTATGGTGGTATGAAAACCACACCAGTGTCAGTTATGGTGGTATGAAAACCACCCCGTGTCAGTTATGGTGGTATGAAAACCACCCCGTGTCAGTTATGGTGGTATAAAAACCACGCCAATGTCAGCTATGGTGGTATGAAAACCACGCCAATGTCAGCTATGGTGATATGAAAACCACGCCAATGTCAGCTATGGTGGTATAAAAACCACGCCAATGTCAGCTATGGTGGTATGAAAACCACGCCAGTGTCAGCTATGGAGAAAAACAGCAGGCCTTCTTTCACTCAAAGAAGGAGACATGAAAAACTCTGGAGGCAAAGTGAGAAGATGAGGAGACTCCCCTCACGCCCCCTCTGTTTGATACTTGATTCAAGGATCACAGGTTCAACATTCACTGCTAGCCCTCAGGTTGAAAACAAAACGCAACTTTTTTCTTCTCAGCCAATAATTTTGCAGACCAGAGGTAGGCATCTGTCAGCGGAAGACCATGGAATTGCGCTCTAGATTCCTTAGCGCAAAGCCTGGGTAAATGAGTATGGAGGGCAAGCTGCTACCCATGCATCAAGTCAAGTCAAGTCAAAAACACTTCAATCATCCCTGAAGGGCAATTACAATACAGAGCCCCCTCCCTCCCTCCCCTCTTGAAGTCGCTGGAATGATCCGTTGGAAAGGCAATATACATGGTTCCAGTGTGCAGAGCACAATGCCCTTACAATCCCCAAAATGAACTCAATCAAGATCCAGTGAGTAAACACACGAATGAATGAACAATTAAATACACATGTTAAATCATATTCCAACTTTAATAATAATAATAGAAAAAGATCAGCTATTGCAAGCTAACAGGAATGGATGATAAAAGAAAAAAAAAAGGGCTGTGGTGTCATGGTTACATACCAATGTCATTGATAGGTTGAGGCAATGCTAACCTTCGCCATTTCTACTGTGGGGAAAGTGTACCTACATTCATTAAAAAAAAAATGTAAGTCTAAAACAGAATTATAGCTAGAACTGAAAAGATTTTTCGTCTTCTTCGTTGAACACTCAGACAGCAATTATTGGTGTCTGTCACATGAGTGAAAATGCCTAGCACTGCTGGACAAGTCATGCCCAGTGCATTCAACTTGTCATGGAGGAGGAGAATAGTTATCTTTTAAGTCATTCTGAGAAAAAAAGAAGAAAAAAAGAAAGACAGGTGAAGGGACCGAGAACTAGACAGAAACAAGACAAGGAGGAGGTGACAGGAAGAAGAGGAACAAGACACAAATCAGCAGGTGGGACACTGTTTATACTGACAGGCCTCGGGCATCCTCACGGGAGAACGGAATTGTTTTTTTTAACGTTGTCATCCCCCCCCCCCCCCCCAAATAGTACACTTGCGTTTTGTTCCATTTTGTTTGTTTGTTTCATTCCTTGGATTCCTCTGAAGTCGGAGTATGGCTGCCTATATGTCGAGGTACTTGAAAATAGTCATACACGCAAACTTCTCATTCCGTGTGTGCAATTTCAATCTCACAGTGATTCCCAGGTGGGATTAGTGAGTCAGAGAACACATTCCGGGTGACCCCCCAGAGTGTTAAGCTGGGGAACAACAACAACAACATTCCTTGGCTAGAGCTCTGAGGTTCACCAATGGTGAGAGTTTTGCGTATGCGACTGTTTCCCCCAAAGTTTAGATAGCTGCATTCTGACTTTGAGGAAAGTGTCCAAACATGACACCTTTGTGCTTGCATTTCTGAAATTGTGTCATATATTTTAGCCAGCATAAAATCTCCTACTCTTACAAAATGCAGAACAGATTTTTAACATCCACAAAAGATTTTTGTTTGCATTCGCAAAATGGGCCTCGGTTTGCAGTGTCATTCTAACCACTTTTTTTTGTTTTGTATGAGAAAATCATGCAAGACACCTTGAATGCCACGTCACTGTATCTCTTGGTGGTAGATCCATTTGCAGTCTGCAGTTTTGTTAATGACATTGATCACCTAGCATGCAGTAACAATAAACTTCAAGATCTGACAATCAAGTTAGAAAAACGAGCTAGGGCTTATGGTTGGGGGGGGGGGGGGGGGGGGGGGGGGAGGGGGGGGGGAGAGGGGCTATAGAGTAGAGCAATGGGTTAGGATGGCAAGGTGTGGAACGGCACCAGTGACGTTACAGTTAGCACGTCATGAATGGTCGGCAACTTGAATCCATACCCCCCCCCCCCCCCCCCCCCCCCCTCCCATTTTTTGGTTGTCTTTTGTTTATTTGTATACATATTTTCCAGATCTGGCACATGCAACTAAGGGCGCAAATAAACATATGAATATGTAAATCAATAATGGAATGATTGCATAGATAAAAATCATGACACCTTATTAGAGATCAGTCTTTAAAACAGAAAAGTTATATAAAGAATATTTTGACGCTAACGTTTTCTCATATAGTTTTAGTGCAGTGATGAAAAACTAGGTCTGACGATCAAGGGAAATAACGCCCAGGAAGATACTACTTCATCCCCAAAGAAAAAGGGTAAAAAAACGCAACGACTGGAAAGAATATTTTATCGAAAAGCCTGACATTTCTTCGCAACTTCTTTTTTTGTCCAAAAGTTATTTGCTGTCGTGAAAGCTGTGGCTATTTTCCTACTTTACTCAAAGGAAAGAGCTTCATCCGGGAACTCGTTCACCCTGTTGCCAAGAAACGAACGCTCGACTCCATTGTTTACTCTCCTCTCTCGTGTAAGGGCTGCACGTTTTCAGTCATCCATTGCTCCTATCTGCCAAGATCTTTCTTGCCAACAAAATGATCAAGGGTCAGAGTGGTCGGTCGGAGCAGTTCAAGGGCAAGGTAACTCGAAAGAAAAAAACTCCTGTGTGTGCTTTTACTCACGAAAGTGATGTTTGCTACAAACGGAACCAGGCGGTAAGTTTGATTAAATGCTTTGGCCTCTGTTTAACCCTCAGTTAAGTTGTACCAGTGATAACTATGAATAACAATTTCAATGCAAACAAATCATACGTCTATGGTACAATTATTATCCTGATATACAGTGTCCAATTTTTTTTTTTTTTAATAGATGAATCAATAGCAGTGTAATTCCGTTGGAAGCCAGTATGTTGTTCTGCATCCTATACAGAACAACGATTTATCAGAATACAACAACACGTTGTAGAATAAGCATATGTGCTTTTTGTCCATGGCAGTGTAGTATTTTTGAATAGAAAATGTTATGAATGTGATATGGCAACTATCCCCAACAGTTTGATATGTGGTTGTTAACAAAAATAAAAAGAAAGTGCTGCCTTGGTAACTTTTTACACATAGAATTATGGATGGTAGTCTGATGTTGATGATTACAATGGAATAGTGATCTATACTAACCAACGTTTCTATATAGCCTTGCTCCAGGGTTTTAGTAATAAAGTCTATATTGGCAAGTCTGACATTTTGAAATTATAAAATTACAAGACATTACAAAGTTGTTGTTTTTTTAAAAGGGACATTACATAATGTTTTTTTATCAAAATGTTTCAAAGCTAAGGTCAAGATTACAAAAGTGACCGAGTTCTGAAAATCATGGTGGCTTAAACCTGGTGAAGGTATCATCACTGTCTTCCTCTGCCTTTGAGCAAATCTTTGATTCACTGCTTTGCTGTGTCACTCTGCACCATTGTACTTTTTATAGTGCTCATTTTAGAGGTGAAATATTAATTTCTCTCTTTCTCCCTCACAGTGGTCAGCAGATTTGGTTAAGTCTTTTTATTTTTGTAGTACTGTCATTCTTTCAACACTGTCTCCTTTTTGTGTTTCTTTTACCCCCACCCCACACCCCTAAAAACCCCAAACAAAACAAAAAGAAACAAATGTATATTAATATCAGGTTTAGAAAGCCAATATTGAGACTTTGGCTTTATGCAGGCCGATAAAGGATCTGAAAAAAGGGACCTAGTGCATGAAAAAATAGGTGGAACAGTAGGATTTTGTATCACATTATTTGTTTGTTTGTTTTCTTCATAAAAGGTGATGGTTGAGACTGAAAGGGGTTTAGTGAGGACAGAGAAGATTGGGTAGAGGTGTTCTGGGGCTGTGTAGCAGGCCTTGAATTAAGAGAATGAAAAGAGCTGTTCTGAAGACACTTGATTTAGTCTGTGAACAGTGTCATATAGCTTGAACTACAAAAGAGGAACTGTCAGGCAGTTTCGCAACTCTTTAAAAAAAAAGAAGTTTATTCTGAAATGTAACTTTACTCTAAACTGATCATAAAGACCTTAGACTCCTTAGCAAATATCTTTTAGAATGAAAGTTAATTTCAAGAAATTGTTTTGTGCATTTTCCCCCCTAAACAGTTTGACACTGATTCTGAATTTTAGCCTGATTCTTGAAAATGTATGGAGGTGGAGAAGGGGGGTGGGGGTGGGAGATAAGATTGCCTAGTAGTTAGTAAGTCACTTAAGACCTGCAGGGTATGTGACTATCTGTTTGGGGGATTTCCTCCTTTGAGTTAACAAAAACTCTGACTGCTTTCCCTTTGGAAATTATATTCCTGACAAACGGAGTTTAAAACACAGCTTTGCATATATATATATTCATGTAGAATGTTTGCTATGCTATTGGTATGTCATTCCATTGTTCTGTCAAAGTGCTCTGTCTCTCTCTCTCTGTCTCTGTCTCTGTCTGTCTGTCTTCTGTCTGTCTGTCTGTCTGTCTGTCTGTCTGTCTGTCTCTGTGGATAAAGTACATTTTGTTTTACATTACTCCGCCTTAAATGGCACGAGGCAAAAATATACCCTAGCAAAATATACCAACCAGCGTAATGTATTTAGACTCTGTTTGCTTTCGGGATGTAGTGATCCTAATATCATAACCAATTAAGCTTTTTATTTTTGTAAAACCTTTAGAATAAGATCCTTCGGTAACTCATTGCCTGCTGGCATGATATTATGATGTCATAAGGTTATTTTTGTTTTTTCCCCCTGTGGATCTGTTTGCCTTTGTTTGTCACAGCTGTACTTTATCGTGTGTTCTTTCATCATTCACTGCTCAGCTGATCAGCAATACCCTTCATGTATGGGCCAATGGCCTCTTTCAGAATAAATCTTTCAGAGTTCAGAGTTCTTCTTTTTCTGTCTTTGTTTCTTTTGTATCTCTCTCCTCCCCCCCCCCCCCCCCCCCCATGTTCTCTCTCTCTCTCTCCCTCCTTCCCTCCCTCCCTCCCTCCCTCCTCTCTCTCTCTCTCTCTCTCTCCTCTCTCTCTCTCTCTCTCTCTCTCTCTCTCTCTTCTCTCTCTTTTTGTGAGAAATGCTGTGTGGATGATTTGAAACATAATACTCCGTGTGAACATTCTCTGCTTTTTTCTAAATGATCTGTTGAAGTGGTTTTGTGCACATGTCGCCCAATATCTACAGTGTCCGCTTTGGTTATTGGGACTCTGTTCAATAATCCTGTGTAAATGTAGGCTCATTTGACTACCGTTTTTACTTTGAACATTTTCACTGAATACTTTCTTTCAACTGAAAGCTGTTTCTGATGCTATTTATAATGTTATAGTCAGCTTGTGGTTTAATTTTTTATTTGGTTTTGATTGAGTATGTTAATCAATATTAAGTTATCATGACCCATCTTTATTGAAATTTTATTTCTGTTATGTTTACTTGAGGGGTGGGAGTGGGTAGCTTTATTTTGTTGAGATGTTCTTTTGTTTGGTTTTTTTTTGTTTTGTTTTTGTTATGATTACCTGTTCAAAATTTCCAAGCCCAGAGGGCTTGAGAAATTAAAACTTGAGACCAGTAGACTGTGTGTGTGTGTGTGTGTGTGTGTATGTGTGTGCGCATGTGTGCATGCGTGCTGTGCGTGCGTGTGGACACATAGAATAGAGAGAAAAAGAGAGACAAATAACCCTAGATGTACTTCATTAAAAATTGTCATCTTTGTCATATACTAAAACTGTGCTGCATTGCTATCACATCAGATTTATATAGAACTGTACTCCTTGAATTATTTTCTTTTCAGTATGTTCCTATTCAATTGATCATACTCCACACCAACCTGCTCCAAAAGGCAATAATCATCATCATGATGATAGATAACCTTTGTGAAAACCCCTACCAAATGACAGTTGTCAATATGTTTGATGAGTTGAAAGCCCTGTTTCTAAGGATGCAGTAATGTTCATTTCACAGTTCTCTTGTTTCTACCATTTGATATTGAATTATATCTTTTTAGAATAATAATGTCATGCTTTTGTCAAATATTTCTTGTTTTTTGGTTCACACTGTAAAGTTATGAACAAAGGAAGTTTACTCGATTTTTGATGTCATTTAGGGCTTTGCATGTTATTTTGAATAATAAGGTAAATCTAATGCATACATATATGTACACACACACACACACACAGATTAGATGTTTGGATTCAAATAATATATTATATATATATATATATATATATATATATATATATATATATATATATATATATATATATATATATATATATATATATTGCTCAACTACCTGTGTGTAACAAATGTGACGCTCCACCACATAATAAGTCGGAGTGCACCAGAGGTCAATTTTTAGTTATTGACATGTTATTAATATGCAATAAATTGGCTATCAAATACAAAAAACAAATTGAAAATCAGACAAGTCTGTGCAAAGTTATTACAAATTGAAATGATAGACTGCAGGATGTGACAAACTGAGAAACGGGCAAGTTTATTTTCGTAACAGGTGGTCAGAATGAGGGCTTTGGTATTTTCAAAAAACATTTAAAAGCAAAAGGAATAAAAATTATGCCTTGATATTTCATTATAATGTGGATAAACGGATATAGTTTAATAATCAATCAAAATATCAAAATTGACAACTTGACCCGTTCCTGCCTTTAATGGCTCCTAGCGCAAAATTGGATAATGTGCTAAGCGACTCATTTCGTGGTGGAGCGTCACAAATGGCATCATTAAAGGGGGATAACAACTGTTGGGCATTTTGCAGGCCTAACATCCTGTTTGTTAGCTAATCAAGTATACGCTCTGCTGATAAAGAGACCAACATGTTCATGTAACAATACCACATGACTGGTGAAAACATCCACTTTTACATGTCCACTGCTATGGGTGAAATGGGTATTTTATTATTATTTTTTTTATACCACTTTATGTCACAGCAGATTTCTCTGCGTGAAATTTGGGCTGCCCTCCTCGGGGAGAGCGCGTCACCACGAGTGCAGCGCCTACCCATATTTTTTCTTTTTCCTGTCTGCAACTGTATATGTTACCCAATCAGAGTAGCTTTTTTCGACAGATTTTTGCCAGGGACAACCCCCTTGTTGCCGTGGGTTCTTTTGCATGCGCTAAATAAAGATGTGTAACACACAGGACCTCGGTTTATCATCTCTTCTGAAAGACTAGTGCTCAGACCACCACGCATGATCTAATGGATGGGGGAAAAGTTTTGGGCCCAAATGGGATTTGAACACTCCAACCTGGACTTTTCGCTTTCTAGGCAGGTGTGTTACCAACTAGACCACTGATTCACCGGGTAGAGGTTTGTGTTCACCAAGGGTGTATATATATATTTTGTTGTCTTCTTCTGCAGGGACTCAAATCTGTTCTTGTCTTTTTCTCTCTGAAGGTGAGTGGCCCACCAGTGGCTGGGGCCTTCACTGAACGGCAGTCAGGCCCTACCAGCTTCAGAAAGTTCTACGAACGTGGAGACTTTCCCATTGCCTTGGAGCACGACACCAAAGGCAACAAGATTGCATGGAAGGTACAGCATTCAGGGGGATGGAAAATATGTACTGGGGTTCACCTGGGTTATGTTAGTTAAACTTCTAAAAGATTTTTTAAAGTGTTGTTTGATATGATGTTTGGCTGTTCTGTTCTCATGAAACAGATGATGGTAGTAGAGTTAAGAATATAAAAGCACAAAAGTTTGTACAAGACTTTTTAACACCATCCTTGGGTTAAGTGAGTGAACCCTTCTTTCTCAGTGCATGTCCACAGTGCACATTTTATGCTACTCCCAGTAGTGGGTGATACATAGAAAAGGGTTAGTAGGTGGTTGGTTACCTTACAGCAGGTTACCCACAGGGAAAAGGTTAACATTGCACATGGCAATTTACAGACAGAAATGATATTTGGTCACACTTTTTCAGTGTTGTTAGTTGTCCTTTTTTTTTTCCTCAACGACATCACAGCATGCAAAGTCAGCATAACTCCATTAAGAGTACAGAACCCAGAGCTAAAAGAAACTGGCCCCAGCCTTTTACCAAGTCCCAAGTGCAGTCAGTTCCTGCTTTAATCAGCACCAGCTGGCCCAGCTGGGCTGGGCTGGGATGGAATGGACACCAGCTGAGAGTGGGGGAAACCTACAGCTGTGTTCTAAATTTTTTCTAAATTCTTTTATTTTGAGGATAATGGAACAAGCAGTTATGTGCTTTTTACATCCAGTCCCTGTGTGTATGCAGCATTGTAAATTTTGTTATCCGTTCCCACTGGCACACAATGACCTTCTCTTCTGAAAAGCAGAACGGGTTTTAATGTATGCACAAGATGTTCTCTGTGTGTTCACACACGGGACCTCAGTTTATATTCTCACCTGAGGGACTTCCTTGGGGGAGTGGAGTCGGCACTGATGTTAACTCCTGAGGAAAAAAATCCTCTTGAACGAGATTGGAAGCTGAATCAACAGATCATGAATGACCACTAGACCACCTGTCCCCCATTCACGTGTGTGTTTGTGTTGTTTCAGGTGGAGATTGAGAAGCTGGACTACCACCACTACCTGCCTTTGTTCTTCGATGGCCTCTGTGAAACCAGCCACCCCTACGAGTTCTTTGCTCGCCAGGGTGTTCACGACATGCTGGAGCATGGAGGCAGCAAAATTCTGCCTGTTATCCCTCAACTCATCATCCCCATCAAAAGTCAGTCTTTTTAAAAAAAAAAAAAAAAAAAAAAAAAAAAAATATATATATATATATATATAGTATATATATAATGTTTATGTTTGGGGGGGGGGTGTTTGTTTTTTTTAAGATCAGATTTTCAGAGTTTCCTGTCACCAGCTACGATGTGATAGAATCACATATGTAGCCTCGGAATAGGGAATCTTTGTTTTCCTTTTCCTGTTGTGATGGACATTTATTTATTTTATTTTATTTATTTATTTATTCTTTTATATCGAGGATAACAGAATAAGCAATCATGCGCTTTTTTTTCATCCGTCCCCGTGTGTATGCAGTTTTGTAAATCTTATCTGTTCCCACCGGCACACGATGGCCTACTCTTACGAAAAGCGGAACAGGAATGATCGAGCATGCATTATTCTCTCTAAATATTTGGTTTGTGATTTTGTTTTAATTTTGTGATTATTTATGTATTTAGCAACAGGATCACCAATTTAGTGTTCTCCAAACTTTATGTCTGAACAGAAGCAGAGTATGTAAATTTCTGATGTTTTAATAACTCAAGAGTATAATGATCAGGAACAATTGTGTGTGTTACAAAACCAACAAGGGATGCAACTCAACAAGTAACTAAGGAAATGTAACACTTTTTCTGGACCCCCCCCCCCAGAATTTTCAGAATTTCCTGTCATCAGCTATGATGTGATAGAATCTAAGCTCACTCTTTTTTTTCTGCACAGATGCATTGAGCTTGAGGAACCCGCTGGTGATGTGCACGACGTTAAAGATCCTGCAGCACCTGGTGGTGTCTGCTGACATGGTGGGGGAGGCCCTGGTGCCCTACTACCGCCAGATCCTCCCCATCCTCAACATCTTCAAAAACAAAAACTGTACGTTCTGCCCTTTGTCTCTTGCATTCCAAGTTGGATATATGTATGTCACACTGGGGAAGAAAAGGTGTGTGTGTGTGTGTGTGTGTGGGTGGGTGTGGGTGTGTGTGTGTGTATGGGTGGGTGGTGTTGTTGTTGTTGTAGTTTAATTTAAAGTCTGTTCACACTTGGTGATATTAAACTCTGTGTGTGTGTGTGTGTGTGTGTGTGTGTGTGTGTGTGTGTGTGTGTGTGTGTGTGTGTGTGTGTGTGTGAAAGTCAAACTTTTATTTAGAGATGGTACATTGAATAAGCTGTGCAGTTGCTTTTTTTTCCATCAAGCTTATTGTGTGTGTGGTGTGTGTGTGTGTGTGTGTGTGTGTGTGTGGTGTGTGTGTGTGTGTGTGTGTGTGTGTGTGTGTGTGTGCACGCGCGTGCGCGCAGCGTGCGTGTGTTGTATGTGCTAATACAAACATATAACATAAGCATACACAACTTTGCTTACCTGACAAAGAGTCATCATATTCAGGCATAGTTTAGGATGAAATTATGAATTGAACTGTAGGCTACTTTTTAAAATATTTTTTTTGCTCCGATTTATTGAAATGAATGTACATTTCACTTTGTGGTCTTGTGCAAGTGATCCCCCTTCATGTGGTTTACATATTTAAAGATGATTGATCCTGTAACTCTTTTACCCTTTGCTATTTTGTTTTCTGCAGTGTATTGTCCAGTAATATGCCTTGGCAAATGGAAAGGTAAAGGTAAAAGTGTCCCATAACCTGTGTGGTTGTAGAAGAGAGAGGCATCAGAGACCTCAGCTTCTCTAGGGGCCAGCATATTGAAGGCAACACCCATCTCCTCGCCCTTGCTGCTTTACCATTCCTGACCCTAAAGAGGGCAGGTACCCATTGACAGCTGAGTGAACTGGGGGGACTGTACTGTAGCCAAGGCGCGCAAACGGTCACCCATCCAACTGGTAGCCACGCTTGACGCTGCTTAACCTTAGCTGGGGGAAAAGCGAGTGCTCTGACCGCTGAGCTATCCCGTCCCCTAGACACATAGGCAGTTGTATTCACACTCACACAAAGACAGACAGACAGACAGACAGACAGACAGACAGACAGACAGACAGACAGACAGACAGACAGACAGAACAGACAGACAGACCCACACCCACACCCACACCACACACACACACACACACACACACACTACACACACACACACACACAAACACATGCACAAACCCACCCACTACACACACAAACACCACACACACATACTACACACACAGACAGAAGGGATTTTGTTTAAGCACTGTGTACTCATTGATGGCTGTGTCACTCGCCAGTGAACATCGGCGATGGCATCGACTACAGCCAGCAGAAGAGAGAGAACGTGGGCGACCTGATCCAGGAGACCCTGGAGGTGTTTGAGCGGCATGGGGGGATGACGCCTTCATCAACATCAAGTACATGATCCCCACCTACGAGTCCTGCATGCTCAACTGAGACACACGCTCCCTCGCCTCCACGCCTCGCTCGCTCCTCAAGGGTGGTTATCGCAATAAAACTCTTTCGCCCGCTTTTTTAATATTTTTAGTTTTTTATTGATTTATTTTGATACTTTTTATTATATTTGATAGGGAGCATATCGGTTTTAGGGTCAACTTTTTATGGGTTGTTATTATTTAAAAATTTTTTTATATGTATCTTTTTAAAAAAAAAAAAAATTAAAAAAATCCCAACACTTCCTTTTCCTTAATACAAGTTCTGGAGTATGTGCGTATTGTGAACAAAAAAAAAGTATGTGTAAACGTGTATTGTGCTGTTTGCTTGATGTTGTTTGGTTACCATCTCAGAGTAACTGACAGCGTCTGCTGGTCAGTGCTCTCCAAGAGACTTGGTGGCATAATAATGAGAATCATATTGTATACCTGGATCTCTGCCTTATGTATTGCTTTTTGTACCCTGACCCTGACATGCTGGTCAGTATGAATCGACTTCAGTAGTTACAACTGTTATATCAATCATATTTGCCTGTAGTACTTCTTTTATAAGTCAGATCTGTTTTGATGTCTGTGATATTCTTATGGCCGAAGAAATCATAGAACTGTTTCTCAGTTGTTGTTGGTTTTTTTTGTTTTTTTTACCAAAAAAAAAAAATGTGTAAGTGCTCATTAAGAATTTTATTCAGGGGAAGTTAATCTCCAAAATGTAAAGGGACATGATGAGATGCATTGACAAATTTCTGTGATTTCTAACCAAGGATCAGATCATGATGGTGTGTATATATTCAAGCAATGGCCTGTGGACATGTACTTATATTAATGCAAGGCCAAGTCTTGTACGTACAGCCTTAGTCTGATAAAGGGCTCTTTTCTGGTGTGTGTGTGATCTCAATAAGGGACACACTCTGAAAAAAAATAATAATAATAAAAGCCTGGCCTCTTTCATCTGACTGTGAAAGGAGCAATTAAAATTCAGTTAGCAAACAGAGATACTGTTATGACATTACCAAATGATACAACATCAAACTTCTTGCTTGCAAGTTTGTCCTTTTTTTCACTTTTTTTTTTAGAACCTTTAGACTCAATATAAGCTCTTTATCATTTGGTCTGGTGGAAGTGAATCCTGCCCAGTTGCCTTACAGACAATGCCCTTGGACTTATATGGAACTCCGTTATTTATCTATCAGAGGTTTGAAGTTTACATTCAGTGTCTTTACTGATACAAAATCAAGTCTCAGTACAATGCCAATCAGTTTTTTCTAAATCTATTGCCAGATTGGGTATAGTCTTGATGGCTGTTGTAGACAAGATTTTGTATTAGATTTTTTGTTTTACATGACACTAAGGCCTGCTTGAAAAAAAACTGCAGTTTTTAATGGCATAATTACTGAATCTCTGTTGCTCATCTTGCCCTGAAAAAAAAATCCTGCACGTCTTGAAGGAGTAGGGTCTGTTACTGAAACAGTGAAAAGTGCTCTTTTTTTTTTCTCTCTTCCTTTTAGGTTCCGTTCAGAACTCAACAAACTGAGATAGTGTTGTGTTCTTTGCCCCGTGCCTATGATTTCATTTGTTGTGAGCATTCACGTTTTCAGTATCACTTTCTACCAAAGTGCCCATGTTGATGATGATTTGTTTTGATCAGATTGTGGAAAACTCACAGAGGGTAACATTTTCCCATACATGTATAGTCTGGATCTGTGAATAAAGGTGAACTGAATGATGGTGCATTGTGTTTTTCAATATGTTTGTAAGCAGTTGTCTGGGATAGGGTAAAAAAACAGGGTTTGACATTATCTCCGGCTTATCAGTTGGTATTGAAATGTATTCCAAGCTGGGTTTCTTGTGTTTTCTTTTGTTCTCTTTAAGTCTTGACATTTCATTTTACATTTTTTGTTTTCAGTAGTTTTTTTTTTCCTTTTGTATTTTCTGTTTGTTTTTTTTAATAACCATAAAAAATAATTTTCATTTATGAATCGAATGTGTCATAACTATGCTCAACAAACATTTGCTCACAGTTGTACGGTTTCAGCCATTCCAGGAAAGAAAACATTTCAGGATAGTTTCCCCCAAATCCAGGTACCAGGTGGAAATGTAAGAATGACAATCTGTGTTGGACAGCATTGTGGTTGGTTTAGTGAAATGTAAAATGATCAATCTGTTGTTGGTGTCAGCATTGTGGTTGGTTAAGTGGAAATGTAAGAATGATCAATCTTGTTGTGTCAGCATTGTGGTTGGTTAAGTGAAATGTAAGAATGATCAATCTGTTGTTGGTGTCAGCATTGTGGTTGGTTACTATCGTATGTTGATGTGTTTGGCACAAGTCTGTTGATGTTGTTTTGAAGTCACGGACCATACTCTCTTCCAGTTGTTACCATTGCCGAACATCACATTCAACTATTGCCATATGGAACTGTGGACTCATTTTTCATTGTTTATCTATCAGCACTTTTTTGTTTCTTTATCATGTTAATTTACTTAATTATTTGTCTCCCCCCCCCCCCCCTTTTTTTTTTTTTAAAGACATACGAGGCATTTAGAGAAGGAAAGAGGAAACCTTGCAGACTGGATAGGAAAAGAAAGGGGATGGGGAAGTACAGTGGAATCACTTTTGTTGCTTCCATTTTTTTTTTCTTTAGAGCTAAACTGTTTGCAAATTTTGCAACAGTTTTTAGAGCAAATTGTACTTTAGTGTGTATACTATATACATCTTTTATGACTATATTTTTACCACAAAAATCATAATATTGTGGTATTTACTATTTACTTTTTTAAATTTATGAAAAAAAGACTTGTCTGTGATTTATGTGTTTTGCAATATATATAATATATGAAGATGCTTTGTGCCTGAATGAAATAGCAGTTTAGGCATTAAACCTTGCTGCCACCCACAAAATAGGAATAAATAAATATATACACACTGAAAGAGTGCAGTTATCTTAAAAAAACATGTTCACGGACAATGATAAAAAATACACATTCATGTGCATGTGCGCACTCATGTACACACTCACACATGAATGAATTTAGACAATTTTAGCTGCTTTTGAAAAATGGATAAACAAATGCTGCAGTTAACCATACAGAATAATGTTTTTTTTTATTTTTTTTTAAGGAATAACTACATCAGTGCAAAGCTATAGCATATTAATGTTTGAATGAAAGATAATCTAATTTTGTCATTCAGAGAGAAGAAAAAAAAATCTGTTAAGCATTTACCCACTTTTACTAATAGCACTGAGATGTGTAAAAACAAAGAACAAGCATAGAATTGGATCCTCGAGAACAAGAGAAAGAAAACGATTGAATAAAGCAGCGGGACTGCAAGATGTGTCAAAGTGCCTTAGCCTTTGCGAAGATGAATCGTGCAACACTTCCCACCCCACACTCCTCAGAGACAAGGCTGTTCACAGATTTGATTTTCTTATTCCCAGACTGTGGAAAGTTCAGCCCATTTCTGATGCCTTTTGTTGGGACAGGTTCAAACCACCTGGGCTGCCTTAAGAAGAAGACGACAAAAAATCACATGATGTTGCATATATGTGATGTTTTGACTGAAACAGGAAGGTAATTGTACTTGCTGTAAGGACTGTAGCAGAAAAAAAAAAAAAGGTTGTGATGTGAAAATGCCAGAGGCTTTGGACCATCTAAGGGTTTTTAAAAATTCTTATTTTTATTTATTCATTTTTTGACCAGATCTAAGTTACATCATTAGTCTGCTGGTATGGTGGCCATCTTGTTTCGTGTTGTTTCATAAGTGGCCATTGTCAGTGTAGTCAGTAGATTGATTATCCACCACCACCATCTTTTTTTTTTATTATCATTTTTTGTTTTTGTTTGTGCTGCCTCATTTTCTGTGACATTCCTGTACCTGCTGTTCCCACACTGCTCATTTCAATCTCCCAGCCACAGCCATAACCCCGATTTGTTATGTGCATCTTCAGGGTTGGAAGTTCACTTGGAACCCATCAATGACAGACGAGGTGGGAACACCAGCCAGAGGGGCCCTGGACTCTTGCTGGGTCACTTTGGTGGTGTTCAGTGGTGCCTGTTCTGAGCTAACTACACAGGACACCACCTACTAAGCCCCTTACTAAGGACAATATTAGCTCATCGCAGAGCCAGACTGAGTGAGTCCCACCTGAAGTGGTGACCACCACAACGTCCGTCAATGACCTCCTCTTTGAACCTCCAACCCCAAAGGCTTTTACACAAAATTGCCACGGCACAGAAGTGAATGCAGGAAACCAAAAACTGAGGTCACATGAGACTGAGCAATCGGGGCCACCGAAATTTTGAACTTTTTTTTTTTATTGCTGATGATCAATTGTGATGAGGATGATGTAATAATGCTGCTAGGAAGTGGATGTGATTTGAGACAACTTGACAGGACTGAACTCTATGCTTTCCATCATAAAATAATCGGACGTCAACCGGGCCCGAGAGATACAGACACCTGAAGAGTTGGTCAGGTAATTTGAGCTACACTGTCAACTTGTAAAGTTGATGAAGCTTGACTGTGTGGTCCCAGGCTCCCAAGGAGCCGCACATCACACTTGCTCTGGGTAGGAGCCAGGAAGAGATTAAAAAAAAAAAGACAAAAAACTCTCCCATGATTCTTATGGAATTTACCCCCCCCCCCCCCCCAACCTTCCAGTTCATAACTCAAGGCTCTAACCACTGCGTCCATGTGGCTGGCCTTTTTTTTTTTTTTTTTTTTTAGGCTGGCCACTCAGAATTCTATCATTTTGTTTTTTTCATAAGGGTACTTTGTCGCATTTGGCAGTTGACATGCCTAACTAAATGGACTTTTACAGATGCATTTCATGTATTTCTTAGATCATTACAAAGCTTTTTTTTTTCATCCCAGTAGATTTGTTTTGGACACTTTATTGAAACATATGTTTCTGCCACTGGTTAGAGAATTGCCTGCCATGTACATGTGAGTCATTTCCCTTGAACTTGAGAGAGGGAAATGAAAGAAAGACGATCTGTTGTAAATATGACATTGCAAATAAAGATTGTACATTGCCATAGTATTGAATGACCTTCCCTGTGTGGTGTGTTAATAGTCATGTGTGTGTGTGTGTGTGTGTGTGTGTGTGTGTGTTGGGGTGTGTGTGTGTGTGTGTGTGTGTGATATTTTATATCATTTATACAATGTGCTTCTCAGCAACTTTTATATAAAAAAAAAATTACAACAACAAAAAAAACCCCTCTCTTTTAAAAAAAATTGTAACCTATTTCAGGACAAGAAACCCATTTCATTTACACATAATATATCCATTTTTCCAGGTTTTATTCCAGTGCTCTAAACATTCAGAAGAAAATAGCCTACATCTGCTAACTAGGCCTACTTCACTGCACCCGATGCTAGACTAACAATACTATAAACCGAGGCCCCGTGTGCGAATGCATGCAGAACATCTTTCTTGCGCACACATTAAATCCTGTACCGCTTTTCATAAGAGTAATAATAATAAGGCCGCCGCTGTGGCCAAGTGGTCAGGGCGTTGTACTCGTAATCTAAAGGTTGCGGGTTCGATCCCAGCTATTCCGCTATGGCGTTGTGCCCTTGGAAAAGGCACTTTACGGCTATTTTCTCACCCCACCCAGGTGTAAAAGGGGTACCAACCTTGTGTTGGGGGTTAACCCTGCGATAGACTGGCGTCCTATCCAGGGGGGAGTCTATGACTCTCAGTCGCTTAACGCCACAGAAACCGGGATAAGCACCGGCCTGATGAGCCTTATGGCTCGGGACAGACTTTAACTTTTTAAACTTTTAATAATAATAATAATAATAATAATAATAATAATAATAATACATGGAATTTATATAGCGCTATATCTTGTAAAAACAAATCAAAGCGCTTGCACTCGACCCTCACAACAAACAACCAATGACAATAAATAATTCTAGCAAAATCGAAAGCACACACACGCGCGCGCGCACACACACACACACACCTATAGAGGTTATACATTTTGACAGGGTGAATGGAATTTCAAATGTTGGAGGCAGGGACAAATAGGAGATGAAAACAGAAGGTAAAAATCTTAGGTTTGAAACAAGTGTGTCTTGAGGTTGGATTTAAAAGTGTCATATGTAGGCTTTTGCCGAAGGGATAGAGGGAGGTCATTCCAGAGTAGGCCATCATGTGCCAGTGGGAACAGATGACAAGATTTACAAAACTGCATACACACGGGGACTGAATGTAAAAAGCACATGAGTGCTTATTCCATTATCCTCAATCTAAAAGAATAAAATCAAATAAGTACATTACTCAGTGTGTTGCTGGAGCCCTGACTGCAAACTGATTATTTTCTGTTTTCATGGCACCAATGCTGAGAGGAAGAAGAACAGTATTATCCATGAATGGGATCCTTAACATGACTATGTATATCTACTTCAGCATGTAGGCCTATACAGTGTATGTATGTACGTATGTACGCATGCATGTATGTATGTATGTATGTATGTATGTATGTATGTATGTATGTATGTATGTATGTATGTATGTATGTATGTATGTATGTATGTATGTATGTATGTATGTATGTATTCATGCATGTATGTATGCATGCATGTATGTATGTATGTATGTATGTATGTATGTATGTATGTATGTATGTATGTATGTATGTATGTATGTATGTATGTATGTATGTATGTATGTATGTATGTATGTTTGTTTGTATGTATGCATGTTTGTATGTATTCATGCATGTATGTATGTATGTATGTATGTATGTATGTATGTATGTATGTATGTATGTATGTATGTATGTATGTATGTATGTATGTATGTATGTATGTATGTATGCATGCATTTGTCTATCTGTCTATCTGTCTATCTGTCTATCTATCTATCTATCCCTTAGTCTGGCGACCGTGGGGGAACCCCTGAAGACTTGACAACCAGTTTCCTCAATTCCTCTCTCTGTTCTGCCTTTCTCAAAGTTTTGTTGAATTCTAGGCCTGTCCATTCGCTGATGATGTCCTCCCATCTCTTCCTTGGTCTGCCTCTATTTCTTCCTCCTTTGACAGTGCCTTGCAGTATTGTTTTGGGAGTCCTTTTGATCAAAGCACAGGCATACAGTGTACGTATGTATATACACCAAAAGGAATAAGGCCCTGGTCTTTTTGGATTAGTGGTCTAAAGACCACACACACACACACACACACACACACACACACACACACACACACACACACACACACACACACACACACACACTCGTGCATGCAAGAAGTCATAGATTCTTCTTCTTTTGTTCCCTTCTATTGGTATGTGGGATGTGTAAGCTATACTAGCCTAGAGTCTGGTCTTCTCCTGTAACCTACGTGTGGATCTCCTGGTCTGCCTGCTGGCCTCGTTCAAAACTGCATACACACAGAGACTGGATGTATAAAATCCCATGAATGCTTATTTCATTATCCTCAAAAAAATTAATGAAAAAAAATCCCTTATCCTCCATATAAAAGAATAAATAAATAAATAAATAAATAAATCCGACACATTCCAACATCAGAGAAACTCTTGACCAGTCCAGCCTACGGTCTTTCTAGAAGAAAGAATTCAAACACTTTGTTATCTCAAAAACAGAGAAACTCATGGGAGGATTCTGAGAACTACTTCTGTTTATCTCATCCACACCTGTGATAGGCCATGTTTACCACAGCTGGAGCATATTATGTGTCTGCCTACCCTGTCCCATGTCCCTATCAACAGAACAATATTAACGTGGAGAAGAGGTGTGACAAGGCCTATGAAGCTCACTCCTGGCCCAAGGGAGAGAGAGATAGGCCTATCTCGCAGAGCCGTCATGATTTCAATTCCCATCCAAATTCAAACATCCCCCTCCACCCCCTTATCTGGACCATACGTGCTATACTGATTGCTAGTCTCTTGGACGAGATAATAAACTGAGAATCTGTGTACAAGTCAAGTCAAGTCAACACGGATTTAGTGCTCTAAAATAACCGCCCCCCCCCCTCCCCTTTCTGCAGCGAGAGATGTGTTGCTATCAATTACCTGTTGGGAAAAAACCCCATCCAATTTCGTGGGGAACCAAATAGCCTACATAAACAGCCAAGAACCCCCCAACCCCCCAATTAATTTAAAGAATGCCCGTACATGCCGAACCATTTAGGTTTATGCTTCTTTACGGGCATGTAACAAGATCAAAAGGACTCGCAAAAACAGTACTGCAAGGCACTGTCCAAGGAGGAAAAAAAGAGGCAGACCAAGGAAGAGATGGGAGGACAACATCAGCGAATAGACAGGCCTAGAACTCAACAAAATTTTGAGAAAGGCAGAACAGAGAGAGGAATGGAGGAAGCTGGTTGTCAAGTCTTCAGGGTGCCCCCATGGTCGCCAGACTAAGGGATAGATAGCTATCCATCTATCTAGCTAGCTAGCTAGCTAGCTAGATAGGCTAGATAGAATTTTTAAAATGACACTACCCTTATAGCAATGCACGCTTCCTGGGGAAAGTAGCTTGGATTTCAGACAGGCAAGTCTGCTATAATTGATAGTAGTATATATGTCGTACTCAATCTGCACAATTTGTGCATTGTATACAATGCGCAACATTTCATGCTCAGAGTCGACAGTGCGCAATACATTTTGCACATTATACACAATGAGCAAAACAGTTACACACTGTATATAATGAGCAATACCGTAAAGTTGCTCATTGTATACAATGCGCACAGAGTGAGCAAGTCCATAAAATTAACATTGATTCAGATTCTTTAGTGCCATTTGTCTATTGATGCACTGCTAAATCGGTTGTAAAGCTTTAACAATAATAAATTTTGTACAATGCTCATTCTTCATCGTTCTGTCTGGTTTGTTCAATGCTCATTGTTCATTGTTCTGTTCTGTCTGTCTGTGTGTCTGTCAGTCTGTCTGTGTGTCTGTGTGTGTGTCTGTCGGTCTGTCGTGGGTCTGTCGGTCCTCTCTCTCTCTCTCTCTCTCTCTCTCTCTCTCTCTCTCTCTCTCCTCTCTCTCTCTCTCTCTCTCTCTCTCTCTCTCTCTCTCTCTCTCTTTGGGGGACGGATAGCCTAGTGGTCAGAACATTGCGCTGGCAATTTGACCACCGGGGTTGAGTCCAGTCGAGGAATTTTTCTCCTGGAGTTAAAATCAGTGCCGACTCCACTCTCCCCAAAAGCCCTTCGGATGAGACTATAAACCGAGGCCCCGTGTGCGAACGCACGCAGAACATCTTGCGCACACGTTAAATCCTGTTTCGCTTTTCGTAAGAGTAGGCCATCGTGTGCCGGTGGGAACAGATAACAAGATTTACAAAAACTGCATACACATGAGGACTGGATGAAAAAAAGCACATGATTGCTTATTCTTTATCCTCGATATAAAAGAATAAATAAATAAATGAATAAATAAATAAATCTCTCTGTCTGTCTGTCTGTCTGTCTGTCTGTCTGTCTGTCTGTCTGTCAGTCTGTCAGTCCTGTCTGTCTGCTTGTGACTATCAGTCTGTCTCTCTTAGTCGATCTGTCTGTCTCTGTCTGTCTGTCTCTGTCTGTCTGTCTGTCTGTCTGTCTGTCTGTCTGTCTGTCTGTCTGTCTGTCTGTCTGTCTGTCTGTCTGTCTGTCTGTCTGTCTCTCTCTCTCTCTCTCTCTCTCTCTCTCTCTCTCTCTCTCTCTCTCTCTCTCTCTCTCTCTCTCTCTCTCTCTCTCTCTCTTTAGTGTTGTGTTTCCCCCCTAAAGTTTTAATTATTTCATGGTGCATGCATCTTTACAAGTACAGACTGTTAACTAAGACTAGGTTTGGTCTGAAATCTTTATTCTTATGGTTTCAAGATCATTCAATCATCCATTCATTCGTTCATCCGTTCATTCATTCGTTCTCTGTGTCTGTCGTGTCTGTCTGTCTGTCTGTCTGTCTGTCTGTTCTGTCGTGTCTGTTGTCTGTTCTGTCTGTCTGTCTGTCTGTCTGTCTGTCTGTCTGTCTGTCTGTCCTTCTCTCTCTCTCTCTCTCTCTCTCTCTCTCTCTCTCTCTCTCTCTCTCTCTCTCTCTCTCTCTCTCTCTCTCTCTCTCTCTCTCTCTCTCTGTGTACTACAAACAAGTGCAAGTGTCACAAGGTTTGGCTACAGTGCACTTCTCATTGCCACCCGAGAAATGCAAAGTGCAAGAACATTTACAATTGAGACATGTCAATTAAACGTGAAACATGTTTAATTGTGGGAGGGGGGGGGGGGGGGTTGCGTGTGTGTTCGCGTGTGTGTGTGTTGTGTGTGTGTGTGTGTGGGTGGGTGGGTGGGTGTGGGTGTGGGGGGGGTGCTTGTGTGCTTTTGCAAATGGTGTGTGAAGGTGAATATGAGTGTAGGTATGCTGTGCTTTTAAGGGTGTGTGTATTCGTGTGTATTGACAAGATTTAATGTGTATTTTACTAACTGCCTGAATGAACCAACACCAAAACATTTTCCTATGTTTTCCTTGTGAATATTTTACAATAGACAAATGGCATTAAAGAATCTGAATCAATGTTAATTTTAATGGACTTGCTCACTCTGTGCGCATTGTATACAATGAGCAACTTTAGGTATTGCTCATTATATACAGTGTGTAACTGTTTTGCTCATTGTGTATAATGTGCAAAATGTATTGCGCACTGTAGACACTGAGCATGAAATGTTGCGCATTGTATACAATGGCAAATTGTACAGATTGAGCACGACATATTAATGCAATACAGTATAACACAACACAATACAAAAAGTCCTTGGATGAGACTTTAAACCAATTTATTTATTCATTTATTCATTTATTTATTTATTCATTTATTCATTTATTTATTTATTTATTTATTCATTCATTTATTTATTTATTCATTTATTTATTTATTCTTTTATATCGAGGATAATGGAATAGGCTAAGCATTCATAATATGATCCCCTGTGCGAACACACGCAAAACATCTTGCATACACGTTGAAACTTGTTCCTTTTTATTATTTTTTTTCTTTCGGGGGGGGGGGGGGGAGGGGGGGGGGGAGAGTAAGCCATTGTGTGCCGGTGGGAACTTGACAAAATTGACAAAACTGCATACACACGGGGATTGGATGTAAAAAAAACAACAACGCATGAGTGCTTATGCTATTATCCTCCGAAATACAAGAATAGAATTTAAAAAAATACAACACAATACAAACACAACGCAATGCATTATAACATAATACAACACAACGCAATGCATTATAACATAATACAACACAACGCAATTCATTATAATACAATACAACACAACGCAATTCATTATAATACAATACAACACAACGCAATGCATTATGATATAATACAACACAACGCAATGCATTATAACACAATACAACACAACGCAATGCATTATAATACAATACAACACAACGCAAGGCATTATAATACAATACAACACAACGCAATGCATTATAATACAACACAACGCAATGCATTATAATACAATACAACACAACGCAATGCATTATAATACAACACAACGCAATGCATTATAATACAACACAACGCAATTCATTATAATACAATACAACACAACGCAATGCATTATAATACAATACAACACAACGCAATTCATTATAACACAATACAACACAACGCAATGCATTATAATACAACACAACGCAATTCATTATAATACAATACAACACAACGCAATGCATTATAATACAATACAACACAACGCAATGCATTATAATACAATACAACACAACGCAATGCATTATAATACAACACAACGCAATTCATTATAATACAATACAACACAACGCAATGCATTATAATACAATACAACACAACGCAATTCATTATAACACAATACAACACAACGCAATGCATTATAATACAACACAACGCAATTCATTATAATACAATACAACACAACGCAATTCATTATAACACAATACAACACAACGCAATTCATTATAATACAATACAACACAACGCAATGCATTATAATACAATACAACACAACGCAATTCATTATAACACAATACAACACAACGCAATGCATTATAATACAACACAACGCAATTCATTATAATACAGTTCAACACAACGCAATGCATTATAATACAATACAACACAACGCAATGCATTATAATACAATACAACACAACACAATGCATTATAATACAATACAACACAACGCAATGCATTATAATACAACACAACGCAATTCATTATAACATAATACAACACAACGCAATTCATTATAACACAATACAACACAACGCAATTCATTATAACACAATACAACACAACGCAATTCATTATAATACAATACAACACAACGCAATGCATTATGACACAATACAACACAACGCAATGCATTATGACACAATACAACACAACGCAATGCATTATAATACAATACAACACAACGCAATGCATTATAATACAATACAACACAACGCAATGCATTATAATACAACACAACGCAATGCATTTTAATACAATACAACACAACGCAATGCATTATAATACAATACAACACAACGCAATTCATTATAACACAATACAACACAACGCAATGCATTATAACACAATACAACACAACGCAATGCATTATAATACAATACAACACAACGCAATGCATTATAATACAATACAACACAACGCAATTCATTATAACATAATACAACACAACGCAATTCATTATAACACAATACAACACAACGCAATTCATTATAATACAATACAACACAACGCAATTCATTATAACACAATACAACACAACGCAATTCATTATAACACAATACAACACAACACAATGCATTATAATACAACACAACGCAATTCATTATAATACAATACAACACAACACAATGCATTATAATACAACACAACGCAATGCATTATAATACAATACAACACAACACAATGCATTATAATACAACACAACGCAATGCATTACAATACAATACAACACAACGCAATGCATTACAATACAATACAACACAACGCAATGCATTATAACACAATACAACACAACACAATGCATTATAATACAACACAACACAACGCAATGCATTATAACACAATACAACACAACACAATGCAACACAATTTTCTTCCTGGAGTTAACATCAGTGCTGACTCCACTCTCCCCAAAAGTCCTTCGGATGAGACTTTAAACCGAGGCCCCGTGTGCGAACACATGCAGAACATCTTGCGCACACGTTTAAATCCTGTTCCGCTTTTCGTAAGAGTAGGCCATCGTGTGCCGGTGGGAACAGATGACAATATTTACAAAAACTGCATACACACGGGGACCGGATGAAAAAAAGCACATGTTGCTTATTCTGTTACTCGATATAAAAGAATAAATAAATAAATAAATAAACAATACAATACAATACAAAGCAATTCAATACAAATTATACAATACAATACGATAGAAATCAGGAAGATTTTCCCAACGTCTCTAGGCTTGTCAAGGGATCACATGAGAGGAGTGACTAGTTGCTGTGTATGCCTGGGCCTTGTGGAAAGGGAAATGAGTTAGGCTTACAATGGTAAAATCTTAATGAGCTTGTGTAAATTCTTATCCTGTAAAATTAATAGGCAGTGTATATTCTTATCATGTAAATGAACAGTGTAAATTCTAATATCTAAATAAGTAGTGTAAATTCTTATTCTAAAGTATAGTACTAGTAGGCGGCGGCGCGCAGCGGTGGTGGTGGTGGTTGTGTGTGTGTGTGTGTGTGTGTGTGTGTGTGTGTGTGTGTGGTGTGTGTGTGTGTGTGTGTGTGTGTGTGTGTTTATTCATTTATGTTTTCTTTTATATCGAGGATAATGGAATACGCACTCTTGTGCTTTTTTTTCATCCAGTCCCGTGTGTATGCGTTTTGTAAATGTCATCCTGTTCCCACTGGCACACGATGGCCTACTCTTACGAAAAGTGGAACAGGATTTAACGTGTGCGCAAGTGTACTGCGTGCGTTCGCACACGGGGCCTCGGTTTAAAGTCTCATCCGAAGGACTTTTGGGGAGAGTGGGAGTCAGCACTGATGTTAACTCCAGCATGATGCGTGCGTGCGTGCGTGCGTGCGTGCGTGCGTGCGTGCGTGCGTGCGTGTGTGTGTGTGTGTGTGTGTGTGTGTGTGTGTGTGTGTGTGTGTGTGTGTGTGTGTGTGTGTGAGGCAAGGCGAGGCAAGCAAGGCAAGGCAAAATTTTTTTATTTGAGGATAATGAACAAGCACTCGTGTGCTTTTTTTACATCTAGTCCCCGCCCTAATCAAGGATAAGATCAAAATAAAAAAAAAAATCTTAACAACAACTAATAAATGATCCAAATACCAACAGTAAGAAACCTATACCAGTTAGCAAACAACAGACAAGAAATAAAGTACAATGATAAGGTTTTTATTAAAAAAAAAATGTATTCGTTCAGAAACGAAAAATAGAAGTACGAATCAGATGATCATTTTGATTTTTTTTTTAAAGCACTAATCATTAAACAGCAAACAAGAGAATATAATCAAGTAAACAACTGAAAACATCAGTCCACCACCATCTATTAACAACAAAAAAGTCATATGAATCATAGCATTTTGATAAAAGGGGAAAGAAAGATAACACACAACACACACACACACACACACACACACACACACACACACACAGCATGAGTACGCATCAATGCACAATTAACACAAGAAAGCGCTATAATGCAACGCAGACGCAACAACACACACATCACACACACAATAGCAAGCACAGCATATGCAAGACAAACACACACACACACACACACACCACACAACACACACCACACACACACACACACAGAGTTTTGCTGCATGCCATCATTAACTTGATTCTAAAGAAATATGTGCCTTGAATTTTAAATAAAATCATGTAACGGAATACAAGAGGAATCTATCGCTGTGGCACATACTTTGAATATTTATTCTAATCTTAATTAACTTTATGATTATGGTAATAAAAAGCAGTTCCTAACCATATTGTAATATGATGGACATAGTTATTCGCTTACTTAAAATGATCATAATTAGTTTACGCAAAATCAATTGCATTCAACACGGTGACTATTAAAATAGAGAGTACAAATATGAATAGAACATTTCTCAGTATGGATGGCAAACATGTTTAGACAATAGGTGACACATTCGGAGAGAGAGAGAGAGAGAGAGAGAGAGAGAGAGAGAGAGAGAGAGGAGAGGAGAGAGTAGTGTGTGGTGTGTGTGTGTGTGTGTGTGTGTGTGTGTGTGTGTGTGTGTGTGCGTGCTGTGTGTGTGTGTGTGCTGGTGGTGTGGTGTGTGTGTGTGTGTTGTGTTGTGTGTGTGTGTGTGTGTGTGTGTGTGTGTGTGTGTGATTGTGTGTGTGTGTTGTGTTGTGTGGTGTGTCAAAGGCTCCAATTTATGCTATCATCTTTTATCAATCAAAACTACTGTGGTTTTTATTATTATTACTATAGCCTCTCAGAATGTCTCCATAACTGAAATATTAAAGCATTCAAGATTATTAAGTCTTGAGGCCCTCGAGCAAAGAGGGGATGGGGGCTAGTGTGGAAATGGGTGAGTGTAACATCCTCAAAGCTGAAATGCTCTTAGAGACAAGTTGTTCCCACATGGCAGTCTAGGCTGAGTTGTTATCCTGTTATATGGTCATCTAGAGCACTAAGTGTGTGGCCTAAGTAGGTCTAGCCTGCAGAAGTAGGGGTACTATACCGGCTTAGTGTGGCCCAACAGGGATAGTAAGGAGGGCGAGAAAAAGGGGACAAGTTGCTGATGCAAGGTTTATTGAATCCAGGGTCACCTTGGTTTTGTATAGCCTAGGCCTAGTACTATTGGACTATAGGTGATTGACCAGCACTGGAACGTGTAGTGTATGTGTATACTGAACTAGGGGTGTAGGCCTCCCCCTCCCCCCCCCCCTACTAGGCTTATTGTAAAGATTGGTGTTCTGGCAAACACCTGTGTGCCTGTGGGCCACACCACTCTTATTCCACTTCGTGTTTGTGTGTTTGTTTGTGTGTTTGACTGTTTGTTTGTTTGTTTGTTTTTCATTTTAAGTCTGCTCACTCTCGGTGATAAGGGACTTAAACCAGGATTAAAAGTAGCTAAAACAAACCCGAACAATTAAAATCCAAAGAAAGCTATCACAGAATATTAACAGCAGACACAGAGAGAGGGAGAAATCACTTTTAGCGATATCAACCATTTCTGGTCTAGGAGTGGTGGTACTAAAGCCACGGGATCCCTCTTCAGATTTCTGATATCAGAATTTGCGCAGAATGTGATCAAGATAGGGCAATCAAGACAAGGTGTCCCCAAGATAATCAGTAAGAGCAAGCGTGTGCCACATTGTGGGAATAATAAATACTTGGTCTTCCAGGAGTTTATACGTGGTGTGTGTGTGTGTGTGTGTGTGTGTGTGTGTGTGTGTGTGTGTGTGCGTGCGCGCGCGCGCGCGCGCGTGGGTGTGTGTGTGTGTGTATGTGTGTGTGTATATGTATCTATATAATTTATAATATAAAAAATTTTGCCTCTCCCTAGAACTCAGAGAATCACCAATGGTCAGATTTTTGCGTATGTGACCTTTTTTTTTCACTCGCCATTTCGGAAGCCGCTTTGACTTCGGGGATTGCGTCTAAATACGACACCTGTGTGCAAGCGATCATTTTTTTGTCATCCGTTTCTGTCGGCACACAAAGACCTACGCTTCCGAAAGGTGGAACAGGTTTTTAACGTGTGCGCAAGATGTTCTGCGTGCATTTTCATACGGGGCTGCAGTTTATAGTCTCATCCAAAGGATTTTGACATTCAGTTCTATTTTCTCGTCAAACTGGAAAGAAAGGGCGAGGTTGGGAATCGAACCCAGATCTTCACGATTTGCTTATTGGTAGGCGAAGGCCTTAACCATCCTGCCACCCTCCTTCTTGTGCAAAATATAATAAAGGTATTGAGGTGCGTGTCCGGGTACTTGGAAAATCACACCACCACCACCACGACCCCTACCACTTTTTATTTTTTGTGTTTTGGTCTCTTTCTGTTTGACATAGGTGTTATGTATATTCAGTTATTAAACTGAAACCGTGCTACATCCCAATGTGACTTATTTATTTATTCATTTATTTATTACCACTTTGTGTCACAGCAGTCACCTATTCAAGCCCAAAGCATTTTTCTCAGATGAAACGGAAGAGTTTAACATCCTCATAACTGACATGCTTTTAGGGACAAGTTGTTTTTTCTGGTATAGTAGTTTTGATGGGCCAAGGCAAGGCAGGGCAAGACAAGGCAAGGCAAGACAAGGCAAATTCTTTTATTCGAGGATAATAGATAAGCACTCGTGTGCTTTTTTACATCCAGTCCCCGCCCTTTTCAGGGATAGCATCAAGATAAAAAGATAACCTCAATTAAACAACAACAATAATTATAATGATCCAAATACCAAGAGCAAGAAACCACACCAAGTATCAAACAACAGGTAAGAAATAAGACATAGATACAATAATCAGGTAACGATATAAAAAGACAATCAATCAGAAACGAAAATAAGAAGTAAGAATCAATGATGTTTTGATTTGAGTAATAAAAAAAAGCGCAGGCCGTGGCTAGGAGGTGGACAGGGCTGCCGGGCTTCCTTCCGGTATTCCATTGGGGGTCGTAGCGCTGGTTAGAACCAGTCTTTATTTTATTTTTTTATTTTTTATTTTATTCTGGGATAAGCACTCATGGGATAAGCACTCATGTGCTTTTTTTACATCCAGTCCCCGTGTGTATACAGTTTTGTAAATGTCATCTGTTCCACGAGGCACACGATGGCCTACTCTTACGAAAAGCGGAACAGGATTTAACGTGTGCGCAAGATGTTCTGCGTGCGTTCGCACACGGGGCCTCGGTTTCTAGTCTCATCCGAAGGACTACAGAAGACTGGAGTTGTTGATGCAGTCTGCTAGCAGGCGCATGCATGGGTTCTGTTCCCAGGTCGGGAGCGGGACTAGGAGGTCCTGTGTTCGCAGTTTGTGTGCCTGGCGGTATGTCCGTATAGGCTCCATGCCGACTTATTCTTTTTCTTCTTCTTATAGTCAAATCATAGTCCTTTCCAGATTTCTCTGATATCAGGACTGTGGTCAGAAGCCAGAAAGTCAGAGGTCCCATGCTTAGGGAGTTCTCCCACTTCAGCACCTCTGGCCACCCCAAAAATGTTACAATTCTTAAAGCAACTCACTTCTACCATACCGACGGACACAGGGTATGGGTTTTATGGCTCTTGGAGACAGGCTGAACGCATTCTTCTTCGGATGAGACACGGCCCCTATCAACCGTTGTCTGGGTGCGAGCACATAGCCTAGCACCTTTTACTTACCAACACAAAAGTCTGGCCCTCTTTCCCACCAGTGGATTCCCCGGCAGTGTTAGTGTTGTCTTGTCAGCCTATTGGTTGGCTAGGGGCTGTTATTTTAGAAACCAAAGCAAAGCTGAACAATATTTTTTTTTAATTACGGATTGGATGCAAGGGGGTAGGGTGGGGGTATGGGGTAATTTAAAGCGTGTGTGTGTGGTGTGTGCGTGTGCGTGTGTGTGTGTGTGCGTGTGTGTGTGTGTGTGTGTGTGTGTGTGTGTGTAACTCTGTGTGTGTGTGTAACTCTGTGTGTGTGTGTAACTCTGTGTGTGTGTGTTTGTGTGTGTGTGTTTGTGTGTGTGTGTGTGTGTGTGTGTGTGTGTGTGTGTGTGTGTGTGTGTGTGGTGTGTGTGTGTGTGTAACTCTGTGTGTGCGTGCGTGCGTGTGCATGTATGTGTTTGTGTTTTAGTGTGTGGTGTGCGTGCGCACGCGTGTGTGTATGTGTTTTCTTTTTAATTTATGTCAAGCATGACCATCCACATAAGCATGCTGACATGTTCAAAAATAGAAGACAGTCAACAGTCGACAGAATGGAGTCTGCGTAACAGCTACCCAACAGTGAGTCAGTGTGTTCAGGTGTAGGCTAGGCCTACATCTTCCTATTTCGCTCAGACGTGACTTCAGTCCACCAACTGTTGTTGTTGTGTGTTGAAATTATATTATAGTCCCAGCAGAAGTAGGCCTTCTTCGATTTAGGGACTAGTAGTCCACAAACTTTAGACTTGAAGAATTTATTGAAAGGGAAAACCCTGGATACAGGAAAACTAGAATCAGTCCACGAACTTTCGACTTCAAGAATTATTCATTGAAAGGAAAAACCATTGGGGGTTACATGAAAATTAGAATGAGTCAGTGTGAGCATGTGAAAACGTCCACAGAATTGTTTACAGTACATTGTAGCCTCTTCATTTCACACCACCATTGGAACACTATACTTTACAGTCCACTGGAGTCCAAACAGCAGTTTTTTTTCACGCACCAGTGTCCCAGCAAAGTAAGCCAGCAGGTCTCATGTGATGGATGAGACAGTCCTGTGGGCTAGTTTAAAAAGTGTTCTTTTCATTAGGCCTAGGCAAACTCCCACGTCCCACAAGTGACTGGTTTAGAGGTAACGCACCTGCCTAGAAAGCAAGAATCGCGGATTCGATCCCTGTTTGTTCCTAACAGTATTCTCCCCCCTCCCCCCCCCCCCACTGTCCGTGAATGGTGCTCTGGGTGCTAGTCTGTTGTAGTAGAGGGTAACCCGGAGTCATGTATGCAACACGCATTCATTGCACGTAAAACAACCCACAGCAACAAGAAAGTTGCCCCAAGAAAGAATTTTGAAGAAAAAGTCATTGTGAGTGGGAAACACACACACACATGCAAACAGAATTAAAAAAAACAAAAACACTAATGGGTGGCCCCGGTCTTTTGTGTGTGTGTGTGTGTGGGAGTGAGGGGTGGGGGGTGGAGAGCAGCCCGAATTTACGCAGAGAGATGTCATGACTTACAAATATATATATTTTTTAATACACACACAAGTGCATCTGGACTTGGCTGATGAGCCATACCACTGTGCAGGACATCTTAAGTATGTTTATTTAAAAGGAAGTCTGTTCATTAGAATGAATCGTGTTTATTAAAAGGCGCTATTTAGCCGCCATGGCCGCCGCTGTAGTCTAGTGGTTAGGGCGTTGGACTCGTAATCTAAAGGTTGCAGGTTCGATCCCAGCTTTCGGCTATGGCGTTGTGCCCTTGGAAAAGGCCCTTTACGGCTATTTTCTCACCCCACCCAGGTGTAAAAGGGTACCAACCTTGTGTTGGGGGTTAACCCTGCAAATAGACTGGCGTCCTATCCAGGGGGAGTCTATGATTCTCAGTCGCTTAACGCCACAGAAACCGGGATAAGCACCGGCCTGATGAGCCTTAGGCTCGGGACAGACTTTAACTTTAACTTTTTTTAATTTAGCCGCCATGAAGTCTTGGGTTCGATTCTCGGCAGTGATGCCTGCTGAACAAAGGATGGGGATTATTTCCATCTTCCAGTCCACATAAAGTGTAGACCTGCCAGTGCCTTACTTCCATTCGTGTATAAGACGCATGCAGAAAATGAAATATACACTAAAGGATCCCATATTTGTATTGTATTGTATTGTATTGTATTGTATTGTATTGTATTGTATTGTATACTACTTTTAGTCACAACGGATTTCTCTGCGTGAAATTCGGGCTGTTCTTCCCGGGGAGAGAGCGTCGCCATAAGAGCAGCGCCACCCTTTTTTTTTCTTTTCCTTTCTGCATGTGATTCTGGTTTCCTATCAGAGGGACTTTTTTTGCTACAAAATTTGCTAGGGACAACTCTCCTGTTGTCTTGGGTTCTTTGACGTACACACAGGACCTCGATTCATCGTCTTATCGGATGGACAAAGATCCAGACCACCACTCGTGGTCTAGTGGAAGGAGGGAGGGAGGAAGTTTCAGGCACATACTGGGACTGAACCACCACACATTTGAAAGCCGGACTTTTCCCTTTCTAGGCAGGTGCGTTACCTCTAAAGCACCGATCAACATCTGTTAGCCTTTGGTTGGGTTAGGGAAACATAAGCGCATCCAGCATGCACCCTGAACATAGTGAAGGATGGGCTCAGCCAGTTTTGACTTGCCCAAGAGATACGGCTTGGCAAAAAAATTCAGGGTTCTGCCCCACCAACTCCTTGTGTTAGCGAAAAGAAAGGAAGAAAGGAGGGAAGAAAATGACGTAAGTTATACACACTGGCCGAGAAGTGTGTCTGTAGGCCTATAGGCCCTTTACAATGTCTGGACTGTGGAGTGTGTCTGTCTCTTTGTGGTGACAGAACCGCCTCCTATTCCTCCACGGCAGCTTTGTGCTTGAAAGTCACTCTCTAGGCCTAGTTGTTTCTGTCTCCCTCTTTCCCTAGGACTTCAAAAGGCCTAGTACTTCAGATAGCCTAGTACTCCCCCATCCCCTTCTCCCTAGTCTAGGCCTGTAGCTATGCTGCAGTGTGTGACTGTGGAAAAGCCGGTACACACACACACGCGCGCGCGTGCACACACACACACACACACACACACACAAAACGCGCGCACACACACACACACAAACTCAAACCTCTCTCTCTCTCTCTCTCTCTCTCTCTCTCTCTCTCTCTCTCTCTCTCTCTCTCTCTCACACACACACACACACACACACACACACACACACACACACACACACACACACACACACACACACACACGTACACACACACACACACACACACACACACACACACACCACACACACGCACACACACACATACACACACACGCACACACACACACACACACACACACACACACACACACACACACACACACACACACACAAAACACACGCACACACACCCATTATCATCATCATCATCATAATATTGTAGATTAATGCCGGGGTGACTAAAAAGTATTGTTATTGTTGTGATTGTAGTTTCGTCCAAGAGATTTCTGATTTAGGGACCAGTCATAAACAAGACCCTTAGTATTGCAATGAATCATAGAAAACAAAGATGTCTTGCCTTAGACTGAAGGTCCTTCGGATGAGACTATAGATCGAGGTCCCGAGTGCAAACGCATGCAGAACATCTTGCGCGCACGTTAAATCCTGTTCGGCTCCCTACATGAGTAGGCCATTGTGTGCCGGTAAGAACGGATAACACAATTTACAAAAGTTCTTATACACGGGGGACTGGTGTAAAAAAAAAAAAAAAAAAAAAAAAGAAAGAAGTAAATTAAAAAAAAAAATTTAAGCACATGAGTGCCAATTCCATTGTCCTCGAAATAAATGAATGAACAAATAAACACATGTGTACAGACAGACAGACAGACAGACATGAATAGGCCTACTGGAACATTCGAAGTACACACTACATGAATAACAGAGCAAAGCATGCAACCTTTTAGCGTCAAAATGAGGAATATTTTAGTGGATAAGTTTTAAAAGAGATCTCTTCATGTGTAACCTCACTCCCGTGGATCCATGAAGTCGCGGGTTTAAATCACGGAAACAGCAGCATCTGGTCAAATACGGGCGGGAGTTTTTACGATCTCCCGGATCAGCTTCAATGTGCAGACCTGCCAGTGCCAGATATGCACGTTAAAGATCCCATCATTTATGTCAGAATCTGTTGGGTTCGGGAAACACGAACAACATACTGACATGGGATGCCGGGGGTTTGTCAGTACAATTAGCATCCCCACATTCTGGAAATTCTTGTTAAGCATTTCCTCTTTTCTATCACTCTCTTTTTTCTGCCTCGTTCCTTTTCTTCCTGTCACCTCCTTCTTGTCTTTTTTCTGGCTTCTTGGTCCATTCTCTCTCTTTAATTTTTTTTTTTTAGAAAGACTTAAAAGATAACAATTTTCTCTTATGCCGAAATCGGATGCACTGGGCCTGACTTGTCAGGCGCTTAACGGCAGCCTGACGCATTTTCGCTCATATAACAGACAAGAACAGCGGCTGTCTGAGCGTTTGATGAAAAAGAAGAGCAAGAATTATGCATCATGTTGGTCAATGTTCATAAGGCTTTACCGACAAGGGTTGTTGTTGTTGTTGTTGTTGTTGTGATTGAATTAACGTCCCAGCGGAGGTTTCCGATTTAGGGACTGCCGACAAGGGGAACAACTCGCAATGTTTAATGTGTTAGATGCACATGCGCAGAGACAGCCTAGAAGAGATCGCAAAGCTCGCCTTTGTTGTCCCAACATAATTAAAGTAATAACAGCCAATAATCAGATCTATCCTGATATAACAATGTAAGTAATAACAGCCAATAATCAGCCATATCCTGATATAACAATGTACATTCCCTAACTGCAAAATTTCCGCTGGAACTTACGCCATCACACGAACCTCTTACAACCCACAGTCTTTCTCAAAAGGCAAACTACCGTCTTCCGTGTTAATCTACACAAGCCCAACGCCGAAGCCCTCGTGCCATTGTGAACGCTGAAGAGTTCATTGTGATTATCAAAGAAAGGACGGAATAAAAAAAAAATTAAAAAAACAACAACAAACAAAAACAAAACAAAACCAAAAAAGGGAAAGAAAAAAAGATAAAGGTATCGACGAGAATATCTTATAGAAAAGGCTATTATTGAGGAAAAAGTAGTGAGGAAAGACAAGTGCTACTGGCACAATTCGAAGTGGCAGACATCCTAATTTAAATGGTAGCAGTAGAATGAGCATTAAGTTATTGTACATTGCTTAAAAGATGATCACCTTATAACTAACAGCTACAGTGTACCGTAAACAAGATCAACATTGTTGTATAGCCATTTTGGGGATGAAAGCAAGACCAGGGCTCAAATCACAGGATCTTTGTCCTATTTCTTCAAAACCATTCTTTTCTTATCTTAGATCACAGTAAAATGGGTACTCGCAAGCAAACTGAACTTCACACACACACACACACACACGGCGCGCGCGCGCACACACGTATGCACGCACGCACGCACGGACGCACGCACGCACACACACGCACGCACACACACACACACACACACACACACACACACACACACACACACACACACACACACACACACACACATATATATTATATATATATATATATATATATTATATATATATATATATATATATATATATATATATATTATATATATATAGATCAACATACATATATATATATTATGTTCTTCATATATATATATATATATATATATTATATATATATATATATATATATATATATATTATATATATATATATATATTACACATACACTTACATTTACGTCTTTCGCGTGATCTACATAATTTTTACAGATTGGGTCTATTCTTCAGCATGAATACTTTTATTTTAAAAATTGCTGTAAACGGTCTAACTAAACATTTGACAGCATCATTACAAGTCTGATTTAGAATTGCACCTTTTATGCCTCAGTGGCCCCGCAGACTTTTAATGTTCTGATAATCCTAGCACATTTACTTCTTCGTTCAAAGGAGGCTGGTTAAAACATAAATTTATATTATTAACTTGTATTATTTATCAATGATGAAAAAAGGAGAAAATCTAAGCTTGACTAAAAAAAAAAAAAAAAAAAGATTGACTCGAAAATTGTCTCATAGGCTTGGAGCCAAAGAGCAGAGGGCGTAAGAAATGGATACCATTGGCCTGGTGTCTTGTGGCCAAGTCATATGATGGTCACCCTGCCCCTACAAATACCCTTGCTCACCTTTGTGTTCAACATTGTTGCAGAGGCTGGAGACTTGGGTGAGTGACTGTGACCGGTTTTCTGATGTTCTTCAGTAGGCTATACTAGGCCTAGGCCTAAGCCTATTTGAATTTTGACCAGACTGTGGAAGGTTGTGGTCCTCTGAATCTGCTGCAATGGTGGTGGAATAATTGTGGTTTTTATAGGCTAGGCAAAGATGTTGTTGTGTTGTCGACTTTCTCTTATTGTTGTGTAGGCCTATACTTGGCCCAGCAGAGTTTTCGTAGTGACACCGGTAAAACAGGCAGAATGAGATAGGCCTAGCCTACTTGTTTTAGATATTTGAAAACTTTTGGAAGTCGTGTTATAAGGTGAACTATATTTGTGTGAATGACTGAGAACATGTGTATGTAAAGTATTTCTTGACCAGAAGAAGCTAAGACTTGAGTCGTGCATAATTAACTCATGAGAATGTTCTTTTCCCAACCTTTAGCCTATATGAAGTGTCGTGACTTTCAAATTTACAGATTGCATCAGACAATCCATTTCTTTTTAAAGGTCAATACTGAGTTAAAGAGAGGTGGGGGAGTTCTGTGGCTAGAACCATAATATCTGAATCGGAATCGTGATCGAATTAAAAATTAAAAATTGATTTTAAAAAATTGCTCCGATTTCTTTTTTCCCAATGAGTGACGAGATCAAATGATTGAAAATGAAATTTAATGTTGATCAGTTTAACCTTCGCCAGAGCCTGTGGGTGAAAAATTACCCAGACTCTCATTTAAATTATTATAACTTTGTCAGTTTTAACTATCAAGCTCAAATTTTATGGCTTTGTTTATTATATATCTGTGCATAATTCCACCGAATATGATTTTATATTTATAAATAAGAGTAATTAAACCATAAAAATTTTAAGTCGACCTCCTAGCACAGGCACTCACATGCAGATGGAAAGGGATAAAACCGTATAGGCCTAGGCTATAAATATATTGATCATCAAGCATACAACTGCATGATTTGTAACACGAAGTTGTTTTTTTTTAAATGCAGCTCTCCCAATATCGGTGGGGTTTTATTCATTTCAGGAGTCAAGCCTTTGGAGAAGTATATTGAACTATGTGCTAACAGAACATGTTGAATCCAAACCACCTTGCAGCTCTTGTACCACAAGATAAGGGCGACCACGGCAGATTTTGTTTATGCCTAATACTAGTCATAGGCCTAGCGAAGGATGGCTCAAAACCGGTCGTCGTTCTTTGTATAAATTATAAAGCAGTCGGTAGAGCACCGAGATCATAGCCCTTTTCACCACTGATTTTTGCTATCTTTTGTCCTACAAGTACAGTGTTATGGAAGTGGTTTTTTTGTTGTTGTTGTTTTTATTTAACTATGTTTGCTGTCTTTTCCATATGCTAGAAATAGTTTTATTGGTGACCACTTGATTCGCACGCAACTCTAACAAAAATTAAATGAATAAAAAAAAAAGCCTATTCAAAGTAACCAGAACGACTGTTCATGTAGGCTACTGTAGCAAGCTGTAGCCTAACTGCCTTCTACCTATAATGCCCTGCTGTATAGTGTTAGGCCTAATGATCTTTGGCAGAGAGAAGAAAGCAGCAAGAACAGGAACACGCCATTGTCTCCTACAACAGGCTCTTGTGGAACAGAGAGCCCTACCAAAAGCTCACTAGTCACAAAGAAACAATAAAAACAAGAGAATGTTTAATACGAAACAAACATCCCTTAGTCAACAACGGCAAGTCAGTCAGTCGCAGAAATGGCGGCACAAAGCGAGTCCATGTTTTCCAGGAATTGCAGGTTTAACCTTTCTCCCTTATCACCCACACGCCAGCTCGTGCCTGGCTCGTGCTAGGCTATCAGTCTGTCCCTTAGTGTGGATTACGCTACTCGAAGTACACATCATGTGATTGTGACAGACCCCAGGAAACTGTACAGCGTGGTGTGTCATGTCCCGTGATTACTGTACACAGTGTGTGACAACCCCCTGATTACGACACAGCGTGTGACACTGTCACACACCCTGACACGTCTTTCTCTCCTGCCTGCTCCCTTCTTTCTTTGTGTGGTTAGGGCCTAGCCTAGAGGGCAAAGTAGGCCTAGGCCCTAGCAGCAGTCTCAGTTTGAGTGAAGGGTCTAGAAGTCGAAAGGGACTAGGCTAGTATTAGTAGTAAAGGTAATGCTGTACCCACACGCACCAGTGTGACTCTCCTCTCCTGCCTGCCCCCTTCTTTATTTTGTGTGGTCAAATCGGTCATCCAGAACTAAACGCTTGACGTGAGACAGTTTTGTAGAACTTGTTTTAAAAAAAGACCATTCTTGAGTGTTGTGTATCAACAGTTATGCTGTCAGCAAGCCCACATCATTATTTAGCGCACGTAAAAGAACTCGCGGTAAAAATGGGGTTGTCCCTGGTAAATTTCTGTAGTAGCCACTCTGATAGGGAAACATATACAGTTGCAGACAGGAAAAAGAAAAAAAAAATGGGTAGGCGCTGCACTTGTGGCCACGCGCCCTCCCAGGGAAAGCAGCCCGAATTTCATAGCAGAGGAATCTGCTGTGACATAAAGTGGTATAGGCCTAAATGTAAAGCTGTACTTACGTTTACCAGTACTACCATCAGCCTTGAGGCTTAGCCCACATTCTTTCCACGGCCACCTGGCCCCTCTGTTGTTGTTGTCAAAGGTGGATGATAGTTTTTTTTTGGAAGCTTAGCTAGTTGTATGACTTTTGTACTCATTTGGTACAGAGGACATTCTAGAAACCATGAATAGTTACTTCAAGGAACGAACATGCCCCCTTTTGCGGAGAACCTTTAATTTCTTAGTTCCCTTTTGCATTAATTAGATATTGTTAGTTAAAAGTTAGCCTAAAGTCTGTTCCGAGCCATAAGGCTCATCAGGCCGGTGCTTATCCGGTTTCTGTGGCGTTAAGCGACTGAGAGTCATAGACTCCCCCTGGATAGGACGCCAGTCTATCGCAGGATTAACCCCCAACACAAGGTTGGTACCCCTTTTACACCTGGGTGGGGTGAGAAAATAGCCGTAAAGTGCCTTTTCCAAGGGCACAACGCCATAGCGGAATAGCTGGGATCGAACCCGCAACCTTTAGATTACGAGTACAACACCCTAACCACTAGGCCACAGCGGCGGCTAATTAGATATTGAGAGAGACAAAATACGGGCATGTTTGGCGACATTTTTTAAAAAATAGTAGCAGTTGATACCTGCCCTGCCCTTCTCATTTTTGACCATAACTTCGTATAGAATGGATTCATTTACTATAAATATTTTGTCGTGCATAATTTCAGAAATTGAAGCGCAGAAGAGGTAAACTCGTACAAGATGCAGAGTACTATGGGAGTGTTGTTGCTGTGTCTGGTGGCTGCGGCCTGTGCCATGCCCAGCCAGGAGGTGAAGCGTGCCCCCTTCCGCCTGCGCTTTGACCCCTACACTGAGACCTGGGAGCACTTCAAGCGTGATCACGGTCAGTCAGGGGTAGGATGGATAGAGAAATTTCGGGGGCAAGGAGGTTTTAGTGCTTAACACTGCTAAGCAGCAGTTGGTAGTATCTCGCTATCTCACTCCCCATAACACACACACACACACACACACACACACACACACACACACACACACACACACACACACACACACACACACAGGGATGGGTTAGCCTGGTGGTCAGAGTGATGCGTATTGCGCTCGTGATCTGACCCAGGTTCGAATCTCGTTCAAGAGGATTTTTTTTACTCTGGAGTAACATCAGTGCCGACTCCACTGCCCCCAAAAGTCTTCGGACTAGACTGTAAACTAAGGTCCTGTGTGAGAACGCACGCAGAACATCTTGCACACAAGTTGAAACACGTTCCGCTTTTCGGAAGAGTAGACCATTGTGTTCTTGTGGGAACAGATTTAATGACAAAACTGCATACACACGGGGACTGGAGGAGGTAAAAAAATAAATTTAAAAAAGCACACGTGTGCTTATTCCATTGACTTGACCACCCGAATTAAAAACAAAATGTGATAATTTAAAGAATTTTAATTTGTAGAACGTATTTTTAGCACAACATAGGCGCTACAAAGGGAGCTTATCCAACTTTTTCTTCACTCCTCGGCTAGAAGCCTAAGGTTCACCAATGGTGAGGTTTTTGCATATGTGATCGTATTTGCCCACCGCTAAGTTTGTGTAGCTATATTCCCACTTTTAATATATACAGTATGTTATGGCGGCACACCTGAAAGTCATGTAATTTCTGAAACCGCGTGTCGCCTTCACTTCAGTATGACAGTGTCACCCCCTTCCCCCCACCCTTCTGCTTGAGACATAGGGCCTAATGGGCTTCCACATTGGATTAACTAGCCACTGCCAGAAAAAGTCCGCATGTTTGAGTCAGCACTGCAGTTTCCTGAAAGCTCACACTAGTAACGGCATCACATCGACTATCCTAACGATTTTCATGCATGTTTTTGTTTTATTTTGTTTCTTATATATATATATAATTATAATTATATATATATAATTATATATATAATTATTATATATATAATTATAATTATAATTATATATATATACAATTATAATTATATGTGTGTGCGCTCTGCTGCCACTGGAAGGGGAACGTGGCAGTGGTTTCTTCCCCCCCCTAAAAAAGCGACACAATTTTAATATTCCAAGATTTTCGGAACTCGATAGACGTGGATTCGTTGGGGGTAGGGGTGGGGACAACCATACGACTTTTTAAGGGGTCAAACTGATTGGCCTACTACACTCAGATTTCATTTTATTCAGGCGGTTTTGCTATTTCTGTGTTAAACAGGATGGTATTTCCACGCACCATCAACATGTACCCCGTTTCGTTCATCAAAAGAGAATGGGGATACCCCATTTACTTTGTCAGCAAATTTGTGTGAAATTCGGACTGATCTCCCCGGGAGAGCGTATCACCAAAAGAGATGTGCCATTATTATAAGTAGTAGTTATATATATATATATTTTTTGGTAAAACCTTTTCCCCGTATAGACTTAACCTGCATGTGTATTTTATTTCCTTATAAGTGGCTTTTGAAGTTTTCGTACAGAATTTTACATGAGACATCTCACTTGCCATCAATTTATCGATCCATTTTTACTAGCGAGTTGTTTTTGCACACAGGACCTCGGTTTATCGTCTCATCCGAAAGACAAGCACACGGACCACCACTCAAAAGTCTAGTGGAGAGAAGTTTAGGCTCAAATGACCCTGAGGATCAAACAAGCACTTTTCGCTTTCTCAGCAAGTTGGTTAGGCTGTTTTGACAGCGACACCCAATTTATCCACTTTGCACAATGTTTGTGTACCTACCTACCTGGAGCCTGCAGTTTGTGGCTTATAGCATATCCCCCACTGCTCTAAGTTGATTCAGTGCCTGTTTTTGTATAAACCTAGTCGTCGTTGCTGAGTGTGTTGTCTCAAAAGTTTCTCAAACACAGCGAGATTTATTGTCAAATAGAACTAAACGCTTGGCACGTCCATTCTGAGTTAAAGCTGATCTATCGACTTTTTACCGAATTTGAATCGAGAATAAGCTGTTACGTAAATAAATTGCAATTTCTCCAAATATTGCAGTCACTATATTAAAAATACATCAATGATCAAGACCAAGAAAGATTGGGAATACTAGTTGTTTTTTTTTTTTTTTTTATATCAAAATACCATGTTTGGCCTGTCCAAATACTATTTTTCGTTTGCTGGGGTGGGCAGGTCTGAGTCGGGTCGGAAACAGTAAGCTATGTGTTGGCGTCATACTCCATAAAAATACAGATCTATCCATTTATCTATCCCTAAGTCAGGCGACCATGGGGGCACCCCTGAAGACTTGACAACCAGTTTTTCTCCATTCCTTACCCTGTTCCGCCCCTCTCAAAATTTTTGTTCTAGGCCTGTCCATTCACCAAATGTCCAACATCTGCAATGGACAAGAGCTAGAGCCTATACATACGTCAAATTGATGCTTATGACGTAGCCTAATGACCTCATCCAGCAGAAAACGAACATGCGTTAAACCATTGGCGGCCATTGCAAATACTAGACGGTAGAACTTAAAATATTGCATTTCAGCCTTTGTTTACTTACATTCGTCAGTGGTGACTGTTTGCAGGCAAGAAGTATGAGACTGTGGAGGAAGAGCAGAAGCGTCAGGATGTCTTCATGGCCAACATCAAGACCATTGAGCAGCACAACTGGCAGTACTTCAAGGGCCAGAAGTCCTACTATCTGGGCGTCAACCAGTTTGCTGATATGGTCAGTTCACTTTCTGTCGTGCATAGATACATTATGGTGTGTGTGTGTGTGTGTGTGTGTGTGTGTGTGTGTGTGTGTGTGTGTGTGTGTGTGTGTGTGTGCGTGCGCGTGTGTGCATGCATATGTTCCCGCACACGCACTTAAGTTAGAAGAGATCAGAACTTGGAACAGGAACATGTCTTTCTTTCATTGCAGATAAAGGAAAAATTGCAGATAATAGGAATTGCGAAGCTTTTGTGGCATGGAAATCCATTTTGGGAGCTTGTATTTAAAAATTGATTAAACATGATTGTGGAGTTGTCTTTTTAAGCTTAGGGTTTCTTAAAAGTTTTCTTTGCATTAAAATCCAGAAATTGGAGAAAAAAGTTTTTAGCATAGGTTTACAAAATTTTTATGGTTATATTGGCATTTTTTTTCTGCTGTCCTTAAGATTCATATTGTAAATTATTTACTTTGAAAATATAGTCAAAAGTCTGTACGGGTGAATTAAGCTGATAGCTCTAGGACTAACTTCAGAATATGAATTTCAAAGCTGAGTAAAAAAAAAAGTCCTTAAAATAGTTGAAAATATAATGAAATAGTAATTGTGTGTATGCTTCCATATTATAGCTATAATCTTTGAAAAAATATTTTTCTAATTAGAAGTTTTTTATTTGACGTTCATTTGCCCTGATATGCCTCAAACAACTAGGAAACGAGCAAAAACTTCCCATATTGTTTGATGCTGATCTTACAGTATGCTGTAGTTTATTCATGAATCCATTACAAGATGGCATCACACTCCACAGACCACATGGTGGTCATCTTGAAACGTTGAGACCATTGCATACTTTTTGAAAACGGCATTTCGATCTACGAATACTCATCAGGGTATGTGAGTGCGCGCGTGTCTGTGTGTGCGTGCGTGCGTGCTTGCGTGTCTGTGTTTGCGTGCGTGTGTGTGTGTGTGTGTGTGTGTGTGTGTGTGTGTGTGTGTGTGTGTGTGTGTGTTGTTGTTGTTGTCTTAATTTAACGTCTGTTCACACTCAGTGATATTAGACGAGGAAAGTGGAAAGTAAGGAAGTTGAAGAAGGGAGTGGAAGGAGTGGGAGAAGAAAAGACTGAAGAGTTAACATGTGGGTGGATGTTTTTGTACATGAAAAGGTAATAATACTTTATACATATATATAAATTAAAAAAAAAAACAAAAAAACAAACAAAAAAACTTAGACATGAGAAAAGTTTAAATTTAACAAAGTGTGAACATTAAACATCAATAATGTAACTACAACAAATGTTCAAGTGGACTGTGCAATAAACATCGAGCAATGGCAAAGGCTAACTTTGAATTTTCAAATACATTTTTCATAGACTGCTCGGAAAATACAGGTAAGAGGGGCTTTACAATTGGGCACTCAAATATGATATGGGTATTTGTAATGTGATCTCCACATAGACATTTGACATTTTTGCAAAATTTTGTGATGAATGCATTTAACTTCATTCTAAAATACAATGCATTTACTCTTCTTGCGGTTATGACACTTAACTTTATTTTAGAGGGAGATATGTAACATGAAGTAAGGGAACTAGTCAGACAACTCTTTAGACATTGTTCCTTGAATTGAACAGATTCTTTCAGCTTACTCCATGACGTTTGTTCTAATATGTGGTATCCCTCCTGTAGAAATAAGGGAACATGTAGTTCTATTGATTCCAAATCATGTCTTGCCCCCTTTTTTGCAGCTCTATCAGCCCACTCGTTTGGAAATATTCCAACATGTGAAGGTACCCAACAAAAATGAACCGGAATACCTCTTAAACTTAGAAGGTGTATGACGTATTTAATTTCAAAAATGATTCTGGATACTTTCTTGGAATTTGGGGATTTTATAGCATACAGTACCGACTTAGTGGAAAATCAAGAATGTGGTTAAGAGCCATAAGAATAGCAATTAATTCAGCTGTAAATATTGAATGATGTTTACCAAGATAGTATGATTTCTCTGTTTTAAATGCTGGTATGACGAATGCTGAACCAGTTTCATGGTTTTCTAAGACAGATCCATCTGTATATACTTTTAAAAAGTTAGCATATTTATTTGCGATATGTGATCGGACATCTGCAACCATGATATTTTGATTTTCTTTCTTTTTTCCATTTGTACATTCTATATCAAAAGTTGCTTTATTTATTTCCCATGAAGGACATGGTACAGCTTCTTTGTGTGTGTGTGTGTGTGTGTGTGTGTGTGTGTGTGTGTGTGTGTGTGTGTGTGTGTGTGTGTGTGTGTGTGTGTGTGTGTGTGTGTGTGTGAGAGAGAGAGAGAGAGAGAGAGAGAGAGAGAGAGAGAGAGAGAGAGAGAGAGAGAGAGGTGCAGCAATGCACTGACCAGTATATTCAGTCAACTCTTCACCCTATCTATATATATCTATTTCTTAGTCTGGCTACCGTGGGGGCACCCCTGAAGCCTTGACAGACCATACAGACGAGAGAGAGAGAGAGAGAGAGAGAGAGAGAGAGAGAGAGAGAGAGAGAGAGAGAGAGAGAGAGAGAGAGAGAGAGATGCACTGACCAGTATATTGACTCAACCCTCTTTTACACTTGACTGTTTCCATGTGCAGACCAATGAAGAGTACAAGCAGTACAACAAGCTGACGAAGAAAGGGGCCAGCGTCAAAAGTATCAGCTGCACCCAGTACATGGCTCCCCTCAACTTCTACCTGCCCCAGGAGGTGGACTGGCGCACGAAAGGCTACGTTACTCCAGTCAAGAACCAGGGCGAGTGCGGATCTTGCTGGGCTTTCTCCACTGTGAGTCAGTTTACTGCAGTTAATTTTCTTTTTTTTAAGAAGCTGACAAACTAGCTAGGTCATGAACCATGGGCCAGTATGGTCAGGGCAAAAAGAGCCTGGAACGGATCATCTGCCACTGTGACTAAAAATAAGTAAACTAAAGGTAAAGGTGTCCCATAACCTGTGTGGTCGTAGGGGAGTGAGGCATCAGAGACCTCAGCTTCTCTAGGGACCACTCACCAGCATGTTGAGGGCAGCGCCCATCTCCTATCCCTCACTGCTTTACCTCCCCTTACCCTAAAGAGGGCAGGTATCCATTTACAGCTGTGTGAACTGGGGGGACTGTGCTGAAACCATGGCACGCAAACGATCACCCATCCAACTGGCAACCACGCTCGACGCTGCTTAACTTGACTGGGGAAAAGCAAGCGCTCTGACCTGAGCTATCCCGCCCACACTGCACATCTCAAATGGCTTGAGGTGTGGGTTCAGTGAACTTGTTTGAAACAGGCCCTGCATCCTGTCTCAAACGGACAGCTCACATCCTCCTGCAAATGAAAATAGATAATGAAAATCCTTACAAACAAGCAAATACTAAATGCCAAGTGTACAGAAAAAACGCACACACACACACACACACACACACACACACACACACACACACACACACACACACACACACACACACACACACACATGCACACACACACACACACACACACACACACACACACACACACACATGACAAAAAAGAGACTTACATGTTACGTACCCACATCCCTGACTACCTCTTTTCAGTCTTTAAAGCATGAATCATATACAAACAAAAATCTATTAGCACAATACATTACATTTTTAGCAAGAATTGATATATAATGGATTCTGAAAAGGGTGATTACAAAATTAAAATACAAAACAAAAACAAAAGCAGTCAAGAGTACATGACTACTAATGCAATATGATACAGGAGCAGAAGAAATTAGTATGAGACCTGAGGTCATGAATACATTTTGTCGATGCTGTTTTAATGCGTTTTTACGAGGTGATTTCTTTTAGAATTTTATGCTAACAGTTGGCCAAATTTAACATGTATGATGATGACTATAGTTTAGGAGTATGCTTGACAAAATTTTTGAAACAGGATTTATAATTATGCTTGTAAGATGCAATCTTTAATGCTTTTTTTTTTGTAAAGAATTCCAAACAGTTCCCCCAGAGTAACAAAGACTTGCTTTGAAAAGATCAAGTCTTGGTTTAGGAATTGTGTTATTGTTGTATCTTGACTGATTTATTGGGAACCTAGTAGTTGGGGTAGATGGAGCAAGACCGTTCATTATATACATTATGATCGCTTTATTTTATTCCAGATGGTAAGTTAGGGGGAGAATGTCCAAGTTAATATAGTCTTGGGGTGACAAAGTGGAAAGCTTTAAGAGTACCACTTTAATAACTTGTTTAAAGATTTTTAAAAGTAAGCTATTAGCACTACATCCATCATAAAATGTTGAGACAATTATCAATAGATGATTGAACATAAATATAATAAACTGTCTACGAGAATCTAGGTCAAGAAAGTGTTTAATTTTAGAGAGCTGAAATTTCTTCTTGAGAGATTTGTTTGTATAGAAATTCAATATAGGGCAACCAGGAAAAATCGCTATCAATAGTAACTCCTAGAAGTCTATGCATGTCTACTTTAATGATAGTATTATCAATATAAATTGTTGACAAACCAATGGTTATATTTTGTCTTTGTTGAGATGTAATTATGTATTTTTTTGATAATTTAAGGCCATATAAGTTTGGTCCATTCCAGTGATTGATTGGCATTTTCTTGCATTTAATGAGATAGTTGTTTCAAGTCAGAATGAGAAAAGTGTCATCAGCAAAAACTTGTTATGCCTTAATAAATAAAGAGAAGATCATTGATATATTTTGAAAAGAGGAGGCCCTATTACTGATCCTTGGAACACCAAATTTTTGTGACAGAAACTCAGAATGCTCATCATTTAGCCAAACAGTATGCTTTAGATTAGAAAGAAATGATTTTATGAGTGACGAAGCATCCTCAGAAAATATTTATATAGTTTCAATTTACAAAACAAGAGGTTGTGATCCATGACGTCAATAGCTTTTGCAAAGTCAATGAGAAGCAGACCAATAAATTTGATTATGATTATAAGAAGGATATTTTCTAAAGCCAGACTGATTTGGATGAAGTTATGTTTTGAAATTTGAGACATAAGGCACTGATTAATATGTTTTTCCAATGGCTTTGAAAGGACTGATAATATTGAAATAGGTCTGTAATTTGAAGGATCAGTTTTATCACCTAAGTGACTTGTACAGAGGGATTATTTTGGCTTGTTTAAAAATGTTGGGGAAGCAGCATTTATCAGTACATAGGTATACAGATAAGTTAGGGAATCACATATTACAGGTGCATTAAGGATTTTTCCACTAAGCCATCTAGACCACAAGACTTTGAAGTAGAAGTCTGCTTGAGATGACAAAACTACAATTCACATACTGTCAGAATGGGATTATTACGTTTGAAGTGATCTTTTTAGAAGTACAGGATTCATTCAATAAGCAAGGTCATTGAAACAAGATCTATCATTTTTAACTGTTGAAGAACATTCTGGAAAAATGTTTGTGGCAGTAATATTTTTTATGACAGGTGTTTTTACAGATTTTTCCTTTGTCAAGGCTAATACAGACATTCACCTGCCTAAAAAGTAAACCAAGAGCTGAGTTCGATTCAGACCCTTGCCTTTTTCCCCCCAGTTTGAAGAAAAAAGCTAACTGAATGTCCGGATGAGACTATCAACTGAATCACCTTTTTGAATGCACCAGAGCATCTTGCGCACACGTTAAAAACCCTGTTCTGC
>CM060327.1:60858443-60869453 GCA_030674155.1 Stramonita haemastoma | reverse complement strand
AAACACTCCCTGATTACACTTTAAAAAATGTTACAACATTTTGTTTTCATGCAGTTTATTGCCTAGTGCCACAGAACAACATACATAAAAGTCTGTAACGGGGGTGACCGTACTAAATTAAATAAACGGGTGTATACTACAACTGCTCTATTAAACTGAATTGTAGCTGGTATTGCTACAAACTGCTAAATAACGTGAACTGCCCAAGTCGAACTTGAATGACTGACCGAGGAAATGAATGCTTCTGATTTCAGGTGTGTATGATGAGCCTGACTGCAGCCAGACCAGCCTGGACCATGGAGTGTTGGTGGCAGGGTACGGCAGTCTGGAGGGCACAGAATACTGGCTGGTGAAGAACAGCTGGGGGCCACAGTGGGGAGTTAATGGCTACATCATGATGTCCCGCAACAAGGACAACCAGTGCGGCATTGCCACTGCTGCCAGCTTCCCTGTCGTGTAACTGCCAGGTTAGACAAATCCTGTCCAATTATGGATTTTCCCATCATGCACCAGACGTCTAGTATGAATACACATATTGTGAATGAGATGATAAAACTTTAAGTACAGTTTAGCGTTGTTTACGATCTGTAGTTCAGCGTGGTTGTTTTGTGTAGTGCAGTACTTTAAACAAAAAAAATCATTCCACAATGTTAAACGTTTTTTTTGTTGTTCACTTCTAAATTTCATCTTTGCTTTTATTTAATATTTTTAGCCCCTAATGAAACAAAAACATTCCAGCATGCTATGTTGCTGCTTACTGCTGTAGGCCTGGGCAACTTCACTTTCCGTTTTTCTTCTGCTTTTTGCTCAAGTGTATGTCCAATCCAGGGTTTGCCTTGTCTTACATCCTGCATTCTTAGTTGTTTGATGTCCTCTTGAATTAACAGGGACGTAACATTTATTACATCCTGCACTGAGTTAATTTCCTATTGAATAACTGAGGAAGCAATATTTCTGTGTATATTTGGAAATCTGACTTCATTTCCTGTTGAATTACCAAGGAGTACCATTTCAGTGTCACAGATGGATTCTTGAGCTCCCACCTGGGCAACAACCCCCAGAGCAGTGAGAAAATGGACCATTTGTCTATTTTGGTATCAGAGCAATGAGAAAATGAGAGACCATTTGTTTATGTAGGCAGTGGGAAGAAAAACTTTGAATAAAATTTTTGGAAAAAGACAGATCTGTGTGTGTGTGTGTGTGTGTGTGTGTGTGTGTGTGTGTGTGTGTGATATATTTATTTACTCATTTATTTCAAGGATGATGGAATAAGCACATCGCTTTTTTCAACCAGTCCCCGTGTGTATGCAATTTTGTAAATCATCTGTTCCCACCAGCACATAGTGGCCTACTCTTAAGAAAAGCGGAACAGGATTTAACATGTTCACAAGATGTTCTGCGTGCGTTCGCACACGGGGCCTCGGTTTATAGTCTCATCGGAAGGACTTTTTGGAGAGAATGGTGTCTGCACTGACCTTTAACTCCAGGGGAAAAATCCCCTTGAATGGGAATCAAACCTGGGTTGTCAGATTGCGAGTGCTGACCACTAGGATATTCCTTCCCAGTGTGGAGTGTCAAAAAAAAAAAAGATCAGGGCAGCTTGAATCAATGGATTTGTTAGTTACATGACTGGAAACTTTTTGCCCCCCCCCCCCCAAAGAAAAAAAGACCCTGATATGACGAAGGTGACAGCAGAATGGTCCAAGACCAACTTCTTGGATCTACAGGATTGCATAGGTCCATGAAGTCATGGGTTCGAATCTCGGTGGCAGCGTCTGCTGATTGAGGGGGGGAGGGGGGGGGGGTTTACTATCCCCCTGTCAACTTCCAGTGCTGACCTGCCAGTACCATAACTCCCTTTATCATTATGTATATATACACACAAGCAAAACGGAAACAAAAACATACCCAGCATGTAACCTGTACAGTGAAATGAGCTGGTCTGAGGTGGGATGTGTCAGCTGAGGCCAGTGGGCAGACCTCCAACAAAATGACAAGCCCTGGAGAAGACCAGGCACAAGGCACTCCGCCTCGAAAGGAAGACTAGAAACTCTGGTCTTCGTACAGACTGAAAAGGGCCTTCAACTCTTTTAAAGTTTCCCCGGGATAGCTCAGTGGTCAGAGCACTTGCTTTGCTTGAGCTAAGGTTAAACAGCATCGAGTGTGGTTGCCAATTGGATGGGTGACTGTTTGCGTGCCTTGGTTTCACTCAGTATAGTCCCCCAGTTCACCCAGCTGTAAATGGGTACCTGCCCTCCTTAAGGTCAGGGAAGGTAAAGCAGCGAGGGAGAGGAGATGGGCACCGCCCTCAATATGCTGGCCCCTACAGAAGCTGAGGCCTCTGTTGCCTTGCTCCCCTACAACCACATAGGTTATGGGACATCTTTACTTTTTTTGCTACTAGAGTACTCTTGTAACACCTCACCTGTCGTCCCAAAGCATTGATCACACATACACACGTGTGCTGCAGACACAGGCGGGACATGATGAATATCTACATAAAAACGGTATTGCAGCCTGCAGTCAAATACTGAATCTGTTCAGCATCACCTTGTATGCAATGTGAAGAGATTAGTTCGATTTGACTTTCAAGGTTACAGATAGGGCTGAAGTGAACTCTTCACTGTTTAAGCTAAGGCCAAAGTTTTTTAAGTTATTGATGTAAGCATTCAAGTATCTTATCTAATGCTGTTCTGCCTTCCAAAAGAGTAGGTCACTGTGTCATGAATTGAATTCTTGTACTGTTTTATGGTAATAAGACACTGCTGTAATCACCAAAATGGCGTCTGTGAGTATGTGAGATTGTCTCTTCTATATCCCCCAAATATACAGCTATAATTAAGCCATCGTAACCGTTACATGGTGTCAGAAGTCTTCTAACAACTTCTTCTAACAAGTTATCAATATATTTTGACGGACATGGCAAAATTTAGCCCACCAGAGAATTTTGATTTCTCCAGACCAACCATGTGGCCAGAGTGGAGAGAACGTTTTGTAAGGTACCGTACTGCCACCAAGCTGAAAGCAGAGGCGGGCGATGTACAAGTCAGCTGTCTTATTTATGCTATGGGCAGGGAGGCTGACAAGATATTTTCTTCATTTACGTTCCAGCCACATGGTGATGATGAGCCGGACCCAAGAGAAAATTTTGATATTGTTTTGGGGAAATTTGACGCACATTTTATCCCCAAACGCAACGTCATCCATGAGAGGGCCAAATTTTATAGTCGGCAGCAGCAGCCTGGGGAATCTGTGGAGCAGTTCCTCAGAGTGTTGCATGATCTGGCTGCGACATGCAATTTTGGCACCAGAGAAGAGGAAGACATCAGAGACAGACTTGTCATTGGCTTGCTTGACACTGAAGTCTCACAGAAGCTCCAGCTGGAAGCAGACCTGACCCTACAGACAGCAGTCGACACAGCCCGACATTATGAGCTGGTAAAGGCCCAACTGCAAGACCAGCGCAGCAAAGCAGTCGAAGCAGTGAGGGGGCATCCATTCCCACGGCACTCACGCGGACGAGGAGCACGTGATGTTGGACAGAAAGACAGCCACCACACAAAGAGACAGCAACAGTGTGGAAAATGCGGACACCAACATGACCGGGACAGATGTCCTGCGAAGGGCAAACGATGTAGAAAATGCCAAAAATTAAATCATTTTCATCAGTTTGCAGATCCAGAGACGTCCATGGCATCAGCAACAGTGCAGGAATTGACATGAGTCAAGAAATATATAGCTTAGGATCTATTCAGCAGATTGGCGAAACATCATCCTCAGAGGGTCCCTGGAGAGTGACACTGGACTTATGTGGCCAAGCTGCCACTTTCAAGATTGACACAGGAGCAGATGTCTCTGTCATCTCCAAGGCCACCTACAACTCCCTGAGCCCAAAGCCCAAACTGAAGAAATCTACGACCATTCTTCGTGGCCCAGGGGGAATCATTACGAACGAAGGAGAGTTTTCAGCCACTATTCAACGGCGCAGCAAATCCTACAACATGAGATGCTTTGTCGTCAACATGGACACCGACAACTTACTCAGTAGAGAGGCTGCTACACATCTGGAACTGGTCCAGCGTTTGCACTCCATTGATCCAGAAGACCCCCTGTATGCACAGCTGAACAAAGAACCAGTTCAATGCAATCCTGTGCACATCACGATGAAGGAGGGACACAGACCGTACGCCATCACTGCTGCCAGACGCGTGCCTATTCCTCTCATGCAGAAGGTAAAAGAGGAGCTGCAGAGAATGGAAGATGCTGGAATCATTCAGAGCATCCAGGAACCAACAGACTGGTGTGCAGGGATGGTTCCTGTACTGAAAAAGGATGGGTCTGTCAGAATCTGTACAGACTTCAAGCAGCTAAACAAAGCTGTCAAGAGGGAGAGATATGTCCTACCTACAATAGAGGATATCCTCCACAAGCTGAAAAATGCCACAGTCTTCAGCAAGTTGGATGCAACATCAGGGTTCTTTCAACTACCCTTGGATGAGGAATCCAGGAAACTGACCGCCTTCATTACGCCATTCGGGAGGTACATCTACAATCGTCTGCCTCAGGGGATCACATCAGCCCCAGAAATCTTCCAACGCACAGTAGAGCAACTCTTGAATGACCAGCCCAACACAGTGTGTTTCTTTGATGACATCCTCGTCTTCAGTGAAGACAGAGAGAGCCACAGCAGTCACTTGGAATCTGCAGAGAAGAAACTGAGAAGCGTTGGACTGAAATTGAACCGCCAAAAATGTGAGTTCATCAAAGAGGAGATAGAGTTCCTGGGTTACCTCATCAGTGGAGATGGAATCCGCATAGACCCTTCTAAAACGGACGCTGTTGTTGGAATGCCAGACCCAACAAATGTCACGGAGCTGAGGCGATTCATGGGGATGGTCAATTTCCTAGGACGTCACCTCCCCAATCTGTCCACAACAATGCATCCTCTGACGCAACTTCTGGAAAAGGACAAAGCTTGGGTGTGGGGCCCACCACAAGCTGATGCGCTTAAACGGATCAAAGACCTGATAACGACTGCGCCAACCCTTGCGTTTTATGATCCGTCAAAGCCAACAACTGTCAGTTCTGATGCCAGCAGCTATGGCATGGGAGGAGTGCTCCTCCAGGACCAGGGAGATGGCACCCAGCGACCGGTGGCCTACTGTTCAAGAACGCTGACAGCAACAGAAAAGAAGTATGCCCAGATAGAGAAAGAATGCCTGGCTGCAGTATGGTCATGTGAGAGATTTGACCGGTATCTGGTTGGATTGCCAACGTTTGCATTAGAAACTGACCACAAGCCTCTAGTTCCCCTGGTGAACACAAAGGATTTATCGGACACTCCTCTCCGATGCCAACGCATGCTGATGCGCCTTGCTCGCTTCAACGTTGTTGCCCACTACACGCAGAGCAAGAACATGTTTGTGGCTGACACCTTATCAAGGAGTCCACTCAGTTCACAGGGAGAAGGAGCCATGCTGAATGAAATAACAGAGCATGTGGACACCCTCACAGCGGCATGGCCAGCTTCTGATGCCTACCTAGAGAAGGTGCGGAAGGAAACAGAGAAGGATACCAGTTTACAAATAGCACTGGAGTACACCCAAACCGGCTGGCCTCGATACAAGGAGGATGTCAAACTCGGAGCTCGACACCTTTTTGCAATACGAGGACAACTTAGTGTCTGGCAGGGAATCCTCATCAATGGAGACAGGATTGTCATCCCCCTCTCGTTGCAGCAAGGCGTGCTGGAAAGGATCCATGAGGGCCACATGGGGATCCACAAGTGCAGAGAACGAGCACAACACTCCGTTTGGTGGCCCCACATAAGCCAGGACATAAAAGACCATGTTACACATTGTCGGTTCTGCCAGGAGAAGCAACCCTCACAGAGAAAAGAACCGCTTCTTGCTTCTCATCTTCCAGACAGACCATTTCAACGGATTGGTGTCGACATCTGTGAGACCAAGAACACCCACTTCTTGGTTGCGGTCGACTACTATTCCAGATACCTCGACATTGCCCACCTTCCGAACATCTCATCAAAGACAGTCGTATCCAAAATGAAGAATTGGTTCTCCCATCATGGTGTTCCAGAAACAGTGATTTCTGACAATGGGACCCAGTTCACAGCATCTGAATTTAAAGCATTTGCTGCTGACTGGAATTTTCACCATGTCACGACAAGCCCTTACTACCCACAGGCTAATGGTGCTGCTGAGAAAGCAGTTCAGACAGCCAAGAAGCTCCTGAAACAAGACGACGTCTTCAGAGCTCTGCTGGCGTACAGAGCTACCCCTATTCCTGAGCTGGGATACAGCCCAGCTGAGCTGGCATTCGGAAGAAGACTGCGCACAACTCTACCAGTGCACCCCCACACATTGTCTCCCCGGGTGGTTCCCCGCAGAACACTGCAGAGGAGAGACACTGCCTACAAAAACCAGCAGAAAGTGAACTTTGACCGACGTCATGGTGTCCAGCCACTCTCTGCTCTCCTCCCTGGTGATCCAGTCATCGTGAAATTGGATGGAGAAAAAGGGTGGAAACAACCGGCAGTGGTGGTGGAGCCATGTGCTCAACGTTCCTATCTTCTGAAGACACCGGAAGGAAGTGAGCTGCGACGAAATCGTCGCCACATCAGGCTGCAGAAAGAGCCTGGTGAAGCCTCCAGCACAAGTCCACCTCAGGGTACGGCTGTAGGGGCTACACCTTCACCTCCCCCTTCAGTCAGTGCAGCACCTGGACCGTCTCCACTGTCATCTCAGTCCCCAACGGTTGAGCAGCAGCCTTGCGAAGACAACCCATCCACATCAAGGCAGTCTTTACCACCTCAACCTCCAGGGCAAATCTTCACCCGCAGTGGCAGACAAGTCAAGCGACCAACAAGATTTCAGGATTAGTACCTGTTGTGTTGTGCAAGGCCTGTCTCCAAAAGGCAACGTGTAGCTAGGTTGCTCTTTTGGTTAGTTAGCTGCCTCTAAGCAACAGTGTAGTTTGGTTGTTTATTTGGCAGAATGTCTGTGTTCTAGTCATGTAGAGAGCAGCAGACTGCTCTGTAGGAAACATGAATGAAAATGACCCATGGCCTGTACAAGTGAGCAGTTGTGTAGTTAGGCTGTATCACTTGTTCATTAAGTAACCGTGTAGCTTGGTTACCATTATAGGACACGTGAGTAGGATATTTCAAGGATGGTTTTCTTTCAATGTATTTTCATATGTATTATTTCTATAAATATGTATTTGTCAATTTTAACAAGAACGCTTTGCTGAAAGAATCATTGGTCATTGCAAACCGAGAGTTTGACATAGACGCTTTGCTGGAAATTCATTGTTTCATGTTTTTATTATCATTGATCAAAAGAAGAAAAAAATAGCATGTTTAAATGCAAGTCATTTCTTTAACTTTAGAGAGGAGATGTGTCATGAATTGAATTCTTGTACTGTTTTATGGTAATAAGACACTGCTGTAATCACCAAAATGGCGTCTGTGAGTATGTGAGATTGTCTCTTCTATATCCCCCAAATATACAGCTATAATTAAGCCATCGTAACCGTTACAGTCACCATGTGCTGGTGGGAACCAATGACGAAAATTGGATACATTTGGAACAGGATGTAAAAAAAACCTGCATGTTTATTCCATTATCTCGGAAATGAATGTAACAAACCTCACCAGGCCCCTCAAAACTGCCCACCCCTTCAAAACTTGACCAGGCACAATGAAAGTAAAAGTTGCACAGACAAGCAGTCTAACCACTTGATATCAGACAACCCTTAAATACAGAGAGAATTCTAAACAAATTTATTCATAAAGAGGCCATTGGCCTATACTGTTAAGAGGGTTGCTGATAAACTTATTGAATAGTGAGAATAAACTATGTGTAGTACACCTGTGGGAAATAAATGCAAATAAATTCATAGGGTGATGAGCTCTTTCTCCCTTGCAGAGTGGAGATATTTGATCTGCTACAACTCTTATGACTTCTTAGGGAGGTGCTGTTGGTCAGATAGTCCAACGTGGTCCCTGGAAAAATACAGCTTAAATACTATGCTCTATGCAACGGAGAGTTTTCAACAACCACCTAACAAAACAGAACATCAACAACTCACAGATGTGTCCCAAAATAGAAACACGACCCTGGATGTGTCCCAAAATAGAAACACGACCCTGAATGTGTCCCAAAATAGAAACACGACCCTGGATGTGTCCCAAAATAGAAACACGACCCTGGATGTGTCCCAAAATAGAAACACGACCCTGGATCGTTGTGCTCTGATGGCATGGGAGGTAATGCAATTATCCAATTATCACCCCGTCACACATTCATATAAAGATAAATTGCTTATGATATTAGAATCGCTACATTGTAGGAGTACACAGTCTAAATGCATCAGGATGGTTGGTCTATTTTGCTGGGATTTATTTTTTGCCTGTCATTAAAGGTGGGACAACCTAAGACAAAATGTACTTCATATTCTGTTGCTTCATTACATATTAATAAAAACCATGTTGTATCAAGTTAACTAGGTACAAAAACAAAAACAAAAAAACCAACAAAAACAATGGACTGCACATATCAACTTTTTTTTTTAAAAACACCAGTTCTACAATTGACATGGCCCTACCAGTTTTGTTTCCTTCTCTTTTCAATGGTCAGTAGGTTCCCTGTGAAGGTCAATGGACTGGGTTATTGTTATGATTCGCTTCATTTTTTTTGTTTGTTTTGTTTTGTATGTAATCACTAGTGCTACTACTATCAGACCAAGCAGACTGAAAAATTTGTGAATTACAGGTAGGCTAACATAACACCTGTTTGAAACTGAACTTTTTCCTCATTACTTGTGTAGCAATCGTGGTGCTAGTCTCTCAGATGAGATCATAAACTGAGATCCTGTGTGTTACATGTATTAATTTAGGTCATGTGACAGAACCCATAGAAGCAAGATCAGAGGGTTTCACAGGTAAAATTCCCTGGAAAACAGCCGCTCTTAGGGGAAACAAACACACACAGAGTAAAATTTAAAGCAAAAAAATAATATGGCACTGTTCTTGCAACAACACATTCTCCCAAAAAAGAGCAGCCTGAATTTCACGCTGATAAATGTATTTGCTGTGACTGAAAGTGGTGTACAATCCAATCTCATACTGTACAGTAAAATACAATTCAACCCCATTGCCAGTATCCTCGACAGGAGCTCCACACAATACCACCAGGGTTCGCCATCTTTCTCTGTCTCTGCTGAGATCTACGATCTCCTGTAGCCCTCCCAGACCACTGATCTCAGTGATGTTGACAATGTAGGATGTTGGTGGTTTGCCTCTTTTTCCTTCTGCCCTTAACTTTACCTTACCTCATCAGATTTGTCTGTGTGTTTCTGTTTGCATGACCAGCATATCTCAGTCTGTGCTCATCAATTCCATCCAACAATAATTCTGTCCTTGCACTGAGAGTTCATCAAGAATGCTTTCGTTTTTTCCTTTCCGAACCATTTGAGTCTCAGAAGTCGCCTCTAGAACCACATTTAGGCTGTGCTTGTTTTGTCTCAGTTTTTGTAGTGTCCAGGCTTCTGACCCATACAACAAAACAGGCCAGAAAAGTATGGTAATTTCAATTATGATACTGTAACCCCCCTCACAAAACGTATTTTTGTGTTTGGGTTACTAAGCGCTAGGTTCAGTAACTCCCTTGTAGAGTTGAGTGATCGCCCTTAAAAAAGAGTGCGTATCGGGATTTCTGTTTTTTAAATCTCACTTCCTGCCTGGGCCTAGTGAAGGAAAGGAGCGTGACTGGACTCTCTGAGTCTGGATGTTCCTGATTAAGGAACGTCATCGTCGTCATCGTCACGGTCTTTTTCTGTCACCTTCTCCTCACACCATCATCCCATCCCCACTCTCATCCTTCTGTGTGCCTGATCGGAGATTGAGCCATTGATTTTTGATGTATGAAAAACTAGGACAGATTATACTTTGTTTTTTCTTAATTGTACTTGTAGTACAGTTAGTCATTGGTGTTTTGTGTAATGTGGTAGTGTTGTAGGTTGTGTTGTGGAATATATGTTATAAACCCAATTTACTCGGTCTGGAGTCACATTGAATGAATGGTGTTATTCGTCACGTTCAGTGTGTTCAGTGTGGCTGCTGAATGAGTTGAGGTTAGTTAATTTCACTTCACCTACTTTCCTACCTCTTCTATATTTCTTTTCCCCTATTTTTCTACTATCCTCTTTTCTATCCCCCCTTTATCACTCCCCGGCCCATAAGTAGCTGAGCCCTACTCTTCTTTAGGGTTACTGAAGAAAATAGGAATTATTCTAAAACTCTAAGATTTCCGGTACCGAATCAGACGGAACGGGAATTAGAGTGGCGACTTAGATAATTCCCGTGTAGGACCCTCTACAATACATTTAGGTATGCCTTTGTCTTTCCAAAGATTGTTTAACTGATTCATCTTTTGCTTGGCCATACTGATTCCAGCCCTGATGTCATGCAGATTACTTACTTACTTAGGCCCATCACTCCCCCTGGAGCATAGGCACCCGACAACAGTCCGCCAGAGTCCTCTGTCCTGGGCTATTCTCTCCAGCTGTCTCCAGCTGTCTCCAGGTATATCCTATCTTCTTGGTTTCTGGTCAGGCAGATAGGAGCCTTTATTCTCTTTAAGAGAGCCTAAAAATTAGAAGTTGGGAACGTATTCCAGATGTGTTCAACTGATTTTGATGAGAAGTGATTGTACCATAATGTGCATCATAACAAAACAATACAGAAGACCAGGCATGAAGAGATGAGTTGTGTACAGGTGTGTATGTAACCAGCTCCTCCTGCTGGCTGAGTCATCAGTTCTGTCAGCAGACCTCTGTCTTTGGTTCCTGCTTGGGCCGTGGATAGTAGTCACTGAATGTTAATACTTAAATAGGTACAGTGCAGAAAGATCAGGAGTAGGGGAGGGGAGAGCCTAGTGGGTAAAGCATTAAGCTGGTAATCTGATAGCAGCTGAGTAGCAAAAAGTGACA
>CM060327.1:60833443-60855943 GCA_030674155.1 Stramonita haemastoma | reverse complement strand
ATTAGGGCCTAGGCTACGAGTTGACAATCATCATATTCTTATTGCATGCCCATTAGTGCTTTTTCGGTTTTCCTCGCAGGCCTAGTCTACACCGACTATGGAAAGACTGTAGTAGAGTAGTATAAAACAAGTCGACATCTCTTGCAGTTCTTCTTGGCTGCTGACTTGAAGTAATCGAATTAGGTGGTAAACCATGACTGATAATCTCTTAGCTTATTACTTTTTTGTTGATGTTGCGATTGCACTTACGTCTCAGCGGAGATTTCCAATTCAGGCTGGGTGCTGTCGGAGCTCATTGTACCAGCCACCTAGGCCGATGCTGATTGGCTGAGTGATGCCTAGTCTGCTTGCAGAATGTAAACATTGCATGCTTGACGCAACACTGTCAGTATGTTTGCAAGAAGTTATTTGATCATTCACTATAGGACTACAGTTTCTAGCCTCATCTGAAAGACTTGCATGAGAATAGACTCCTATGCAATGGTGACAGAATGAATGAATAAATTTATTTTTTAGTTGGTTTTTTTTTTTTTTTTTTTTTTTAAATCATTGATGCCTATGAAGCTAATGCCATCTTTTACAACAACAAAAAAGGTAAAGGTGTCCCATAACCTAGGCGGTTGTAGGGGAGCGAAGCATCAGAGACCTCAGCTTCTCTTAGGGTCAGCATGTTGAGGGCAGCGCCCATCTCCTCTCCCTGCTGTTTTACCTTCCCTGACCCTATAGAGGGCAGTTAGGCCTACCCATTTACAGCTGGGTGAACTGGGGGAACTGTACTGAAGCCAAGGCACCAACAGTCACCCTTCCAACTGGTAACCATGCTCCACGGCTGTTTAAAAGATGCGGTAATTTCCGCTGTTGGAATGCAGCTACCTTAAAGTTGGGCAAACGTTGCATGCACAACTTTTAACTTTAACTGAAAACCTTGAAGCCTCAGACCAGGAATGAAAAAAACAACGTACAATAGGCCTATTAGGCGTATGCCACAAGCCTTTGACTAGCTGTAGGCTAGGCCTAGACCTAAGTAAGCCAGAAAGAGCAATGGAGCCAAAGAACAGTGATGTCAATGCTGACTCCCCCCCCCCCTACCACCACCACCCATCCCCTTTTATTTGTTTGTTGCTGGTGGTGGTGGTTGTGTTTTTTGTTTGTTTGTTGTTGGGGTTTTTTTGTTTTGTTTTTTTCATTACCACAACCTGGAACAATGAATTGATAAATGTAGGCACCAAAAAAAAAGAAGCTTAAATTCAATACTATAACAATTTTATTTCGAAGCTCCCCAGGAGAGAAGGCCGGTACACAGAAAGACTGAAAACATGATCTGTGTAGAATGTTCACAGGTTCAGACAAAACAAACAACAAACAAAACAATCCAGTTTCAAAGCAGTACTACCCAGTGTGGCGATCGTGGGTTGATGGTATAGTCCCCAAATCGAATAGCTCCTCTGGGACTTTAATGTAACCAAACCAGTTGTCCTCTCCAGCATTAGGCTACCACAGAAGTCACAGTTATGCATAGCTGTTCTATACTAAAGAAATAGCCTTATCAAGGACAACCAGGCTGATCTAAATCAGATGATTAAAAAAAAAATCACTTGAACACTACAAAATATAAGACAGGGCATGACTGTCAACAATCACTGACTTTAAGCTGCAGATAGTACACACACACACACACACACACACACACACACACACACACACACACACACACACACACACATGCACTCGCGAGCGCGCGCGCGCACGCACACACACACACACACACACACACACACACACACACACACACACACACACACACACGCACACACACACACACACACGCACGCACACACGCACACACACGCACAAACGCACACACCACACACATGCACGCACGCACGCACACACACACACACACACACACACACACACACACAAACACCCACGCGCGCACACGCGCGCGCGCGCAGCACACAGCACCCACACACACAATCCCCTTCAGTAGGCTACTTCAGCTCAGCTATAACACTATATTAGACATTAAAAAAAAAATCTGTTTATTTCAAACAATTTCTACGGCTGAAAATAAGCCAGAACGCAATTGCTACGCATTACAAATTAAGAATAAGTTTATAAACACCAAGCAAAAGCCTTCGAAACCTTAAAACCCAACTGTGCCCGTTTGTTTTAGTACAATACGCATAGGCCTATGCTTACATTGTTTCCGGTATTCAGACACCAAGCCATGTGGTAATAGTGCGCGAACTCTCATGATGGTGGCCATGTGAGAAGCTACTCAGTAAAGCTGCATAACGGTAAATACTGATTCTGTGCTTTGTTAAACGCTGTGCTCTGTTGACTTTATAATTATTAGAGATCGTATCAGTGTATTGCCTTGTTGCTTGCATATTTCAGGAGCAAGTAGCGCTATCAAATAGCGAAAAGGGTTGGTTGCTGTGTGTTACTGGTTAGTGGTTACTGTTGGTAAGACTAATGTACGATCCAGGTTCAGTCAGCCAGGCCCTTTTGATAATAATGCCCTCGGTGCGCGGGAGTGATAAACATCGATCTGTTGGCAAGATTGAGAGGATGACCATGGCATAGTATGAAGAGGTCAGGAAGGTAACAGATTATGAAGTTTAGTAGAAGCTGTAATACAGGCACATGCTATTTTTCAAGGAAAATTAGAATTATTAAAAAAAAAAAAAATTATTGGGGGGGGGGGGGGGGGGGGGGAAGTGGCTGGCTTTGATAGGCCCTGCAGTGACACCAGTGTGTTGACAGGATTGTGACAGGTATGACGGCACTATGCAGTTCACAGATTGTGATATGCCACTTTTCCTGTGACTTACTCAAGTTACTGACTTCCATTATTGCTCAGTGAACCACAGGATGCTACTGAATGATGAATCTTTTACTGTTTTACTTTGTTTCAGGTTATGACATGGACAAACAGGACTTTTGGATATTTTGAAATATAAACTGCTGAACACAATGATTATAAATATGAATGGGTTTTGTCTAGGTATGTTATCTCATTGGAGGCACTCATACATGGTTTTGAATCAAACATGAAGTTCAGTAAATGTAGCTAGGTTGCTTTTTTGGTTAGTTAGCTGCCTCTAAGCAACAGTGTAGTTTGGTTGTTTATTTGGAAGAATGATTGTGTTCTAGTCATGTAGAGAGCAGCAGACTGCTCTGTAGGAAACATGAATGAAAATGACCCATGGCCTGTACAAGTGAGCAGTTGTGTAGTTAGGATGTATCACTTGTTCTTTAAGTAAACCTGTAGCTTAGTTACCATTATAGGACACGTGAGTAGGATATTTCAAGGATGGTCTTCTTTCAATGTATTTTCATATGTATTATTACTGAAAATATGTGTTAGTCAATGTTAACAAGAACGCTTTGCTGAAAGACTCATTGGTCATTGCAAACTGAGAGGTTGACATGGATGCTTTGCTGGAAATTCATTGTTTCATGTTTTTATTATCATTGATCAAAAAAAGAAAAAAAGCATGTTTAAATGCAAGTCATTTCTTTAACTTTAGAGGGGAGATGTGTCATGAATTGAATTCTTGTACTGAATTATGGTAATAAGACACTGCTGTAAACAACCAAAATGGCGTCTGTGAGTATGTAAGAATGTCCCTTCTAAATCCTCTGAATATATAGCTATAGTTTAGCCATCGCAACCGTTACAGTAAATAAACCCAAAGATTTTTGTTTTTAGTTTAAAATTCATGTGAAATAATTCTATAAAATGGTAAAACCAGGGTTCGCGCCAGGATTTTTTAAAACTGGTACTGCGAGTTGCCATTTCAGAGATATCTTGACCAACTCCCCCAAAATCGGTCCCCAGAAAATAAAATCCAGTACGTACTGTGAACAATACGAAACTATTCAGTGAGAGGGGGGGGGGGGGGGGGGGGGGTGTTCAGCAGCAAAACTAAATCTAAATTGAACGCAAATCTCTCAGAGACTTTGACTGCCATGCTGCTGCCACTTGTTTCTTGGGCATGATACCATGCAGGAAATAGGATTTTTTTTCTAGCACCTGTGTCACTGTCTGTGTCAGTCTGTTGTTTTGCATGACATCATTCGTGTGACTTAACTTTTGCTAAGCCTATTCAGTATTCTTCTTTCTTGTTTCTATGCTTAGCGCTCATCTAGATCTTTCGTTCAATTAAGATTTTAGTTTTCGACTCTTCTCTCTCAAAGCAACGGGCAAATTCAGCCGTAGACCCTCGCTTTTCGTAAGAGTAGGCCATCGGTGGGAATAGATGACATTTACAAAACTGCACACACACGGGGACTGGATGTAAAAAAGCACAGTGCTTATTCCATTATCCTCAATATAAAAGAATAAAGAATAAATCAATCTAGGCCCCATTTACTCATTGTGAATGGAAGTCACTGTCATGCCGAGAAGAGAGCGAAGCTCTATTCTTTCACAGTAAAGCTTGCTGTTCTGCGTGCTTATGAGGTTGGCGCCAAAGACAAAGACTTCATCGGAAGGGATGGGAAGGGGTAGGTGTGTAAGCACAGGCGCATGACAAGACTGTCAGAAAATGTCTCTTCAGACTTTTTTTTTGGAGACGGAAATCTAATTGGTCACAGGCAAACAGAATCGGTACGCGGTACCGGCTGCTTCAAAAATTTTCGGTATTCTCTGATTACAATGGGTAAAATTTCGACAATTACCGGTTATCACGAACCCTGTAAAACAACTTCTTTTTAAATGAAGGGAAATCATTTCACTGTACAAGAATTTTATTAATCTTTCTCAGTTTCTGAATATTTTGGATATGCAGCCTTGTTCAACTTCAAGGCATCTCATTCTAACCGTCTGAAATGCTTTGACGATAATTTTGAAAACAAGTGAGAACAACAATGATGTGCTTTTTCTGATGATTATACCAGAAGACTTAGGTAACCCTTCAGTAGACACTTGTGCTAATGAGTAAATGATGCTTTTTTCTGTTCTACAGGCTCGTGACAGAGGAGACCCAGAACTAACGCAGAGGAGCATAAAAGAGAGAGGACTTGTGACAGTGGCTTCATGAGTAACAATGGAGAGGTAGGTGTTTGACAGATGTTTGACGGGTATTTTTATTTATTTATTTTTTTGCTGCCTAGTCTTCTGTGACATCCCGTACTGTTGCTCCCACGCCGTTCATTTCAATCTCCCCGCCACAGCCATACCCTGATTTGCTGTGTCTTATCCTTGGGATTGGCAGTCCACAGGGAGCCCATCAATATTAGGCCGCCGTGGGGCCACCAGCCAGAGGGGCCCTGCACTTCTGCTGGGTCACTTTGGTGGTGTTCAGTGGTGCCTGTTCTGAGCTAACATACGCAGGACAGCACCTACTAAGCCCCCTACTAATGACAGTATTAGCTCAGTCGCGGAGCCAGACTGAGTGAGTCACCCACCTGAGGTGGCGACCACCACAACGTCTCTCCAACGACCGTCCCCCCGTGAACCTCCAACCCAAAGGCTTTGACATAAACTCATCAGAGGCACAGAAGTGTATGGGGAAACCAAATCTGAGGTCACCATGAGACCAGCAGAGCATAGAATGCTCCGCATTTCCACGGATTTCCGATTTTTTTAAAGCAGATTTCCGCTGGAAAAAAAAGTTTCCACGGAAAAAAAATCTGGGGGGGAAAAAAAACGAAACTGGATGGTATTCTCAAATGGTGCGAGTGTCCTCAAAGGGTTCAGTTCTCACTCACTTGACTCAGTAGCTAAAGCCGGTAGAGGGCCGTATGCATAATTATTTTCAAAATGGCTAGCATATGCGGGAGAACGATTGTCGATCGGACTCATGCTAATGACAACAGAGGATGCAAAAATGCAAGGAAATGGGAGTGGGTGGATGGTGAAGTCTAGGTTTGGGATCGAAATGTGCGGATTGGCGAGCACATTCGCAAACTGGATGCTGCAGGCAAAGCATTCTGCGAAGCTTGCCAGTGCAACATTCTCTTTGCTATCCATGGCCGCAGAGCATTTGCAAACGGCAAAACACAAGAAGGTGATTGACTCCATCCATACAACTCTTGCAGACTGACACTGAGAAAAATACTGTTGTGGACAACACTCAGGGCATCCAAGCAGGGAAGAAAACACAGTTGAAGAGACAAGCCACAGAACAAGTGTACATATGCAAGCAGGCAGACATAGGCATCACTACATACACACACACACCCTTTTTAAAAAAAAAAATCCTGCAATTAGAGTTGCTGGATGTTTATGTCCTCATTTCTCTCACCCACTGTTTTTGTCTGTCTGTCTGTCTGTCTGTCTGTCTGTCTCTGTCTGTCTGTCTGTCTCTGTCTGTCTGTCTGTCTGTCTGTCTGTCTGTCTGTCTCTCTCTCTCTGTCTCTCTCTCTCTCTCTCTCTCTCTGTGTTTCTGTGTCTCTCTCTCTCTCTCTCTCTCTCTCCACATTTTCCATTAACCATCACAGTTGTACACACAAACTTATATTACTGCTACCCAGGATAGATCTTTTTAAAACAAGTTTGACATACACTGGTGGTTCTTTATGGAAGGTCTGAGTCTGTCTCACTCACGCTCACACACACATGCACGCACGCACGCACGCACGCATGCACACACCCACACCCACACCCACACACACACACACACACTCACACACACACTCATGCCTTCACATTGCACAAAATGGTGCCTGGAGAGGCGTCCAAATTGCCTTTAAAATGCGAAAAATCGTTTGTGACCATTTTTGCCTACCGTGAATGTAGCCACATTCTCATTGCAGAAATGTATGCTGGATATGTTTGTGTTTCCATAACCCACCGAACGCCAACATGCACAACGGGATCTTACATATAACATATTTTTATCTTCTGCATGTGTATATATTATATGCACAAAAGCAATTAAAGCACTGGCAGGTCTGTACTTGAAGTTGATCTGGAAGAGTTCACCAGAGCTGCCATGATTCGAACCCACGACTTCATGACCCATTGGGATTGAAGTTGACGGTCCTAGCCACTCAGCTGTGGCACCTGTTGTATGCATACATAAATCATGCTTTCAGCTTTTTAGCCCTGGCTGTTTGTACAGGTAAGTTTCTTCCAGCGCTGGAAATTGTCTGGTGGTGAGTTTAAGTATCATTGTCAAGAAGAGTGAGCAAAATTGCTTTGTTTAATTAGTTAATAATGATTATTATTCTGCCAGCACTTTGGTCTACAAGAATTAATCTGATTTGGGGGAGCGTTGGAACGAAGGGGATGGCAAAAGAGAATGATTTTGAACTGGGTGAGGTGGAGAAGACTGAACTTGGGAGATATACCACTTTCATAGAGAGGGGCGGGATAGCTAAGTGGTCAGAGTGCTCGCTTTCCCCAAGTCAAGCAGCATCGAGCATGGTTACCAATTGGATGCGTGCGCGCCTTGGCTTCAGTACAGTCCCCCCAGTTCACCCAGCTGTAAATGGGTACCTGCCCTTTTTAGGGTCAGGGAAGGTAAAGCAGCGAGGGAGAGGAGATGGGCGCCGCCCTCAATATGCTGGCTCCTAGAGAAGCTGAGGTCTCTGATGCCTCGCCCCCTTTACAACCACCTAGGTTACGGGACACCTTTACCATTACCTTTTACTGAAGGTTGGGTAGCAGGTGATACTGCCCCTGTGCTTGAACCATTTGCAAGCGGTGAAACACCAAAGAATCAGCAGTTTTCAGAGTGACTTGGGTTAAAGATTTATATTAGTTTTGTTTGTGCCAACTGTTGTACTTAATCAGTATTTGATATTAATACTCATCAACAGAGTTATGATAGCAATATGCAATTGTTGTTATCACAGTGATTTATAGTATAAACTTCTTTTAACAAAATGAATAGTTTAAAAATTAAGTCAGGTATTTTGGAGGGGGAGGGTTGTTTATTTTTTTGCTGCCTCATCTTCTGTGATGTCCTCGTCCTGCTGTTCCCACGATGCTTATTTCAATCTCCCTGCCACAGCCATACCCAGATTTGTTATGTCTTATCCTCAGGGTCAGAAGTCCACAGGGTGCATATCAATATTAGGCTGCTGTGGGGCCACCAGCCAGAGGGGCCCTGCACTGCTGCTGGGTTACTTTAGTGGTGTTCAGTGGTGCCTGTTCTGAGCTAACATATGCAGGACACCACCTACTAAGCCACCTACTAATGACAGTATTGGCTCAGTTGTGGAGTCAAAGTGAGAGCCACCACAACATCCCTCCAACGATCACACCCCCCGAACCTCCAAACCCCAAAGGCTTTGACACAAACTCACCACAGGCACAGAAGTGTATGGGGAAACCGAGGCAAGAGTAGTCATGGTTTATTTAAGTAAGCATGGGTGATTTTCCTTCTGTTTTAAACAGAATTCCATTTTGGCGATTTTCAGATTTTTGTCATGAAAAAAAGAGGAATATTTCAAAATCATGAATCCTTTTGAGAATGACCAAAATGACAACCTGTGATAAACACCTTTAAAACCCTTCAAAGTCTAGGCTCATCTATCGAAAGTATTCTCATTAAGGATGATGATGAAATAAAGATCACACTTTTGTGTGGAAATAAAATTAAAGGTTTAATTACAGGTGAGAGTGTGTGGCGCTTCACAGGTGGGCGGCTGCAAGGTTACGTGGATGGGTGCGAGCTTATGTTTGGATATTAGGCTATGTTGTGGTATTTTCCAAGATATGTTTACTGTTTTTATATGTGGCTTGTAACCCCCGTGAATTTCTCTGTGAGATGATAAAGTATTTGGATTGAATTGAACTGAATTGAGTGTGTGGACCAAACAAACAAGGACTTGCAGGTGACAAAGTCTCCAAGGAGGTAAAAATTGATTTGGCACATGCGTAGTAAGTCTCGAAGTCATCTCTCGATTGCTCAGTTGGATGGATTTTTGTCATTGAGAGTTCAAAATGACAAAGCAAGGCGAAAACTGTGCATTGGAACTTATGCAATAGACAAAAGCATCGAAGGCTATATTAATGAAGTATCGACAAACAAAACAAGTGTTTTCACTGAACATGCGATAAAGCACATTGGTATGTGTGCATGGTGGATATGTGTGTGTGTGCATGTCTGTGTCTGTGTCTGTGTCTGTGTCTGTGTGTCTGTATGTGAGCATGTGTTTATGTAAATAAGTTTTGGGGAGGCAAGAGGGTAATTATTGTTGATTTTGTAGAAGAGGTACTAAAAGGAAACTGATAATTATAGATGGAGGGGCTTTTTCCTTAGATTAACTGCTAGGTTCATTTGTCAATTGTGAGAAAGGGGTAGGATATGTATGGCTAGGTAACTGGGAATAGAAAATAGGTTCGCATATAAAAGAGCATGTTTTTCTCCCTCTGTTTTTATTTGGGGCTGATAACTATCTTCGGCCATTAATACAACATTGGTTCTTTTGGAAATGGGCACGATTTTTCAAAAGTACAGTAAGCTGGAAATTGTTGATTTCAGAGCTGAAAAATTGTTATTCAACAGTGGGGAAATTCAAGAAATAAGCAAGAAATAACCGTATCTTTTGGCTTGATCCTTCGTTTAATTAATTTTGGTTCTTTTGAAACACACCACAGCCTATTTGTAAACCAAGGTAGGCTGCCGGAAGCCATTGAGCTGATTTCAAAACTGGAACATATTTTTTTTAAAATCCAACCATGGATGGTTGATAGGACAGATGATTTGTGATTTAAAGAAAACTTCCAAACCCTTGTGTCAAAAGCTATGTACCATTCCGTCTATGTACCATTGTGTCCACATGGCATACATATATATACAAGCAGACACGCCAGCTGACCAACAGCATTTTCCCAGTGACTAATGTTATTTGCTAACACTAACACTAACCTTTACAATTAACCTTTATTATCTTAACCTGGCCCCACATGTGGACACAAAAGGTAGATGGATATGATGATACAAGATGCGACACAGAAACAAACCTTTTTTGGTTTTTGCATTTTTAGGTGTGGAAGAGCAGGAGAAGGGGGGGGGGGGGGGGTAGGAAAACATGTGAGAAGGGGCAGGATGGATAGCTAGCTAGTTGTATGTGGGAAGGGGCATGAGAAAGGTCATGGCTAAATCGTCAGTGTTAAAGCAAGAATAGGGAATGGGCAGACATGGTTTTGTTGGGGGGGAGGGGGGGGGGGGGGTTGTAAGAGAGGAGGGGGATTGTTTTCGCAAAATAGATATTTAAATATAAAAAGTAGGGTTTAGTGAGAAATGCAGTTACTAAGATAATTATTTTTTGTGCGCAGTGTGTGTGTGTGTGTGTGTGTGTGTGCGTGCGCGCGCATGTGCTTGAGAGAGAGATAGTGTGTATACTGACATACGATACATGCATGGATTCATGAAAGGAGGGACGAGTATGTACATACATAGACCTTCATTTTGTTGTCAATGTTTTTTGTCCGCTCCTCAGATTAGCACTTGGGGGGGAAGGGGGGGTGGGGGGTGGGTCACCGAGAATGTGCACTCACTCGTTCATCCTATCTAGGAATCACTGGGAGATTGAAATTACACACTGAATGAGAAGTTTGCATGTATGACTGTTCAAGTACCTTGCCATATTATAGGCAGCTATACTTCAGAAGATTTTTCTCCTTTTAAAGGAGAGAGCAGGTTATGTTAAGAGCTTGTCATGGCTGAAAGCAATCTCAACACAACATTTTACACCATGACAACATTTTAGTGTAGACCTTGGCAATTAGCTGACATCAATAACTGACAGCTTTTGGCTTGGGCCAAGTCCGTCATTTTTTGTGTTTGCATTTTGTTTAGATCAGATGAACTGTAAGTTGAAAAAAGAAGAATAAGAAGCATCAGATAATGAAAAAAAACCCCAACCAAAAGAAGCCAAAGACACAAAATTAGTACAATATAAAGGAACTTATATCAAGGAAAAGCACAATAAAAACAGAGAAGTAAACGTATGGAAAAAATAGAACACGCAAAGAAGACAGAAGATGGTTAATAACAAGAAAGAAAGTGGTAGAACCACAAGAACAACCAGCAAAAGCATCAACAAACAGAAAGAACTTAATGAAGAAATAGATGTCAAACCAAAAATGGCAGCAACAACAACAACAAAATTAGAGGTTTAGAAAAAATGGAAAGAACAGAATAAAAAAAAAAAAGGGGGGGGGGGGGGTAACAGAACAGAACATGGGTACGAAACAAAAAAGAAGAAAGAAAAGAAAAGGATACAGAAGAAAGGGACAAACACATGGGTGATGTTCCTTCCCTTTTAAACAGAATTCTTTAACGGCAGTTTTCGAACATAGAATGCTATTTTAAAAAGAAATACCAGATTTAAAAATATTTTAAAAAAATTGAAAACTGAATCTTTTTGAAAATGACCAGATTGACAACCTGTGACAAACTTCCCTTGAAAATCTTTGAAAGTCAAGGCTTGACTATCAAAAGTATTCTCATTAACAATGACAATAAACTAAAGATAAATGTTCTGTAGCTGTGTGGAAAAAAAAAAGTTTAAATTTCCAAACGGACACAGAATAACAGATGACAAATGTTTATTTAGTAGCACTTGAATTTAACTTAAATTTTACATATCATTCTTGGCTTTAGATAGTGGGGATTTTCTTAATGAAATTCTTTGCCTTAGTAGTGGCTTTCTTTATTGCATTCTTGGCTTCAGTGGTGACATGATCACATTCTTGGCTTCATTCTTGGCTTCAGTGGTGACATGATCACATTCTTGGCTTTATTCTTGGCTTCAGTGGTGACATGATCACATTCTTGGCTTTATTCTTGGCTTTAGTGGTGATATGATCACATTCCTGGCTTTATTCTTGGCTTTAGTGGTGATATGATCACATTCTTGCCTTTAATGGTGACTTTCTTTATTACATTATTGCTTTTAAGGGTGACTTTATGGCATTCTTGGCTTTTGTGGTGACTGTCTTTATCACATTTTTGGCTTTAGTGGTGACTGTCTTTATCACATTTTTGGCTTTAGTGGTGACTGTCTTTATCACTTTTTTGGCTTTAGTGGTGACTGTCTTTATCACTTTTTTGGCTTTAGTGGTGACTTTCTTTATCACATTTTTGGCTTTAGTGGTGACTTTAAATCATATTTTTGGCTTTAGTGGTGACTTTAAATCACATTTTTGGCTTTAGTGGTGATCTTTAAATAACATTTTTGACTTGAGTGGTGAAATCACATTTTTAGCTTTAGTGGTGAAAAAGCCACTTCAGCAATAGAATATTCCATTTTATATTGTGCTGAAAAAACTATCCAAACAAGTGTAATCAAGATTTAAACAGGGAAAATGTGGCACTGTACTGTGGTTATGTGCTGTCTTGGGCAGGGCAGCTTAATTTTCATGAAGAGAAACTTTCTGTGTGGTGTTATGGTATTGCACTGCTCTCCTGTGTTCTGCACTGTACTACATTATACTTCCATACCATGCATATTGTACTGTGCCATACTGGGCCATCCTATCCCATCCCATCCTGTACCATATTGATATTTTTGTCCCATCCCCTACCATCCTGTTCTGTTCCATCCCATACCATCCCAAATTTTCAAATTTATTTATGTGCTGTGAGTTGTATTGCAGATTGTGTTGAATAGAAAATAAGTTGTAATATTCATAGAAAGGTTAACATATTCACCTATGTGACATATTTGTCAGAAAGTAATGTAATGAAAAGCCATGTTCAATGATGGATAGAAATATATAAATAATTTAGGGTTTAGTTATTGGTGCTTTTTTTGTGTGTGTGTTTGCTTTTTTTGTTATGTTTTTGGGTGATGTATCGGGCTAGCATCATACTTTGATATAGATTTGGTGAAAAGGAACAATTTCTGCTTTACTTTTTAAAAAAAGAATTGTGGAGGTTTTTTCGGTTCTTTTTTTTTTTTTTTTTTTTAAAAGGTGGGGGGTATGTGTGAAATTTACAATGTAAAAGAGATTTGATTACTATCTTAAAGCAAAGTGTGTGTGTGCTTTAAGTGGGAGAGAGGAGGGTTGTAAGTGGAGGGGTATGAGGTGAAAGGCGGCTTGATTTAATGCCTCCTTGAGTGTGTGGTCGTTGGGGGGAGGGGGGGGGGGGGAATGTGACATAAGTCCTCCTCATGTTAGTGTGTGTGTGTGCATACTAATTACGATGCATGCACATTAATTATTTGTGAATCTACATACATAGGTTTTGTTTAGGTTATTTGTTCAAACTTATTTTCCTTTTATTAAAAAAAAATTACTTAAGTGCTGTGAGTTAGTTGTTCTGCAGCTTATGTTGAATAGAAAATATGTTGTGAACTCTATGGAGATGTGAACATGTTTAGGTATTTGACATCTTTGTCAGAATGACCAAAACCATGTTGAATGATGGAAAGAAATGTGCACTGGGGAGGGGGGTCTCTTTTGTGTGTGTGTGTGTGTGTGTGTGTGTGTGTGTGTGTGTGTGTGTGTGTGTGTGTGTGTGTGTGTGTGTGTGTGTGTGTGTATAAGTGGTTGTAATCTGTATGGTGTGCAACCTGGGAACATTTTGCAAGTCATACTGATATCAGTGACCTAAAGTATTTAAAGATTACTGAAAACCTTGGGCATATTTGTGAATCTACATGAAATGTGTGTTGAGTTTGTTTTTATGGGTTTTTTTTTTCAAAGTTGTTTTTCTTCTTTTTAAAAAAAAATTCATTTATTTATTTGCTATAAATTGTAATACAGACTGTGTTGAACAGAAAATAAGCTGTAGTATCCATGGAGATGTTAACATTTATTTTCACATATTTGACATCTTTGTCCGAGACGAACAAAACCATGTTGAATGATGGAAAGAAATCTTCATTTCAGCATTTTTTTTTTCTTGATGTGTATTTTGTTTGCCTTTTTTGATGATGTAATGGCATTATAGTTTGATATAGTTTTGACATAGTTTTAGTGAAAAAAAGAGCTTTTTTCACTATGTTTTTTTTTCTCTCTCTCCTTGTTTTTTTTTTTTTTTTTTTTTAAATGTTAGAGAGATGGAGGTGGTGCATGTTTGAAATTTATTAAATGAAAGATACCAGATTAGTACCTTAGTGCGTGTGTGCCTGTGTGTGTGTTGGGGGATTGGGGGGGGGGGGCGCGAATGAGAGGAAATGTGACTTAATTCGTCCTTGTGCATGTATGTGTGTGGGGGGGAGGGGGTTGAGAGGAGATGTGACAAAATTCCTCCTTGTGGGGGGGGGGGGGGGGAGTGAGAGGAGATGTGACTTAATTCGTCCATGTGCATGTGTGTGTGTGGGGGAGGTGAGAGGAGATGTGACTTTATTCGTCCGTGTGTGTGTGTGGGGGGGGGGGGGGGGGGGGGGAGGAGATGTGACAAAATTCCTCCTCATGTGTGTGTGGGGGAGGGCTGGGGAGATGACTTTATTCCTCCTTGTGCGTGTGTGTTTGTGTTTATTTTATTTATTCTTTAATATCAAGGATAATGGAATAAGCACTTTTGTGGTTTTTTTCATCCAGTCCCCTAGTGTATGCAGTTTTGTAAATGTCATCTGTTCCCACCAGCATGTTTGTGTGTGTGTGTGTGTGTGTGTGTGTGTGTGTGTGTGTGTGTGTGTGTGTGTGTGTGTGGATGCATACATGTGGTTGTAAACTGTATCATGAGCAACCTGGGAAAATTATGCAAGTCAAACTGATACCAGTACCCAAAAGGTGTTAGGAAGTTAAAGATTACTGAAAACCTTAGGCAGTTTTTGCAGATAATCAGCAGTCAACTTGCAAATTTTTTAAAGTTGCCAGTTATCTTTTATGTGACCAGACATGGAGAGAGATAGCCCTCGTGCATATATGATTGTATGATCTCTGAATAGGTGTGTGTGTGTGTGAGTAAATACTATGTGTGCACATATTTGTGAAGTTACATGAAACGTGTGTGTAGGATAGGATTTGTTTTCAGTTGGGTTTTTTTTCATCAAATTGATTTAGTTAATTGCTGTGAGTTAGTTTAAAGATAGTGTTGAACACAAAACAAGCTGTGGTATCCATAGAAATGTTAGCATTTTTACATATACGACATCTTTGTCAATAAGTAATAAACAAAACATGTTGAATGATGGAAAGATATATTCATTTCGGGATTTTTTTTTTCTTTTTTTGTGTGTTTGTGCGAGTTCTTTGCCTTTCTTTTTGTTCTTTTTTTTTTTAAAGGTGTTTTGGCATCATAGTTTGATATAGATTCAGTGAAAAAAGTTTGCTTTGTTTTATATATATATATATATATATATATATATATATATATTTTTTTTTTACTTTTGTGTTCTTTATTTTTTGAGGGAGAGAAATTTAGATATATATTTTTTTGGCTTGTGTATTTTCTTTGTGTGAATTTTTAAAAAAAATTTGGCTTTGAGTTCAGTTATATTATGTTGAATTCCAAATGTTTTGATATTCATATTGGGAATATTTACGTATGTGACATGTTTCTCAGGGAGTAATGCCCAAAACATGATGAGTAAAACAAAACAGAAAGACATGCCGGATCGGTCGAGGCCCGGATCAACAACGACCGCGCTACCCACTGCAAGTCTCCAGGGTGGGAGTGACAAGTGTGCTACTGGGGCAGAACAAACCCTAAAGCTTCCAGATAAAGGGACAACCATTGGTACATGGAATGTAAGAACTCTGTACCAAACAGGAAGAGTACAGGAACTTACACATGAATTACAGAGGTATAAATGGGACATAGTAGGGCTTGCGGAAGTCAGATGGATTGGCTTTGGAGAAACAACCACGCAAGACGGCCACAAAATATGGTACAGCGGAGAAGAAAAACTACATCAACATGGAGTAGGCTTTATTGTCAGGAAAGAGATTGTGTCAAGCATCATCAGCTGCACACCAGTATCCAGCAGACTCATCTCAATCAGAGTTTCTGCAAAACCCCAGAATCTCACCATCATCCAAGTGTATGCTCCAACATCTGACTACGATGACGATCAGATAGAAGAATTCTATGAAGAACTTGAAAACGTCATCTCCAAAACGCCCAAAAAAGACATCCTTATTGTGGAAGGCGACTGGAATGCTAAGGTGGGACCTGATGCCTATGACACCTGGGCAGGAACCACAGGACGATTTGGACTGGGAGAAACAAATGACAGAGGACAGCGGCTGCTGGAATTCGCAAAGAAGCACAAACTGACTTTGGCTAACACACTCCACCCTCACAAGCCATCCAGAACATCAACCTGGCACTCACCAAATGGTCTGATTCATAATCAAATTGATTACATTCTGTCACCCCAAAGATTCAAATCCAGCATAAACAAGGCAAACACAAGAACATTCCCAGGAGCTGACATTGGCAGTGACCACGACCTTGTACTTACCACCATCAGGCTGAAACTGAAAGCAAAACAACAGCCAAAAAGCCCACGCATAAGATTCGACCTGGAAAAACTCAAAGACCCAACAGTGGTTGAGATCTTCCAAGCCAACATTGGAGGAAAGTTTGCCGCACTCACAGCCATCGACAATGATGTGGACACATTGGCCAACAACATCAAAGAAGTGCTAACGACAGCAGCAGAAGAAACATTAGGAAGAAGCAGAACAAAGAAACAACCTTGGGTGACAAATGAGGTTCTTGACCTCTGCGACAAAAGAAGAGAACTTAAGAAACAAAAGTTCACAAGTCAAGAAGCTTACAAGAAGTACATGGATAGCCACAGAGAAGTGAGGAAAAAGATGAGAGAAGCCAAAGAAGCGTGGATAGAAGAACAATGCAACAACATCGAAGCTGGAATGACCAAGGGAAACAGCAAAACAGCTTACGACACTTTGAAAGCACTAACGAAAACCACACAGCCTAAAGCCTCTGTTATTGAAGACAAAGAAGGAAATCTTTTAACGGAAAACAATGCCATCCTCCAACGCTGGACAGAATACTGTGAGGGATTGTACAACTACCCACTACGCCCAGATACCAACATAGTTTCTGACAAACCCCTGAACACCAAGATAAAGACCCACCAATACTAAGGTGTGAAGTAGATGCAGCTATTAGACAATTGAAGAAGGGGAAGTCCCCTGGAATCGATAACATCCCAGCTGAACTCATAAAAAATGGAGGGAATGAAACAGCAAGGCGATTCACAGAACTTTGTCAGAAGATCCACGACACCAAAGAATGGCCAAAAGAATGGACACAGTCTCTTGTAATACCCCTGCCAAAGAAAGGAAACCTCAAACAATGCCAGAACTACAGAACCATCAGTCTCATAAGTCATCCTAGCAAGATCATGCTGCAGGTAGTCCTCAACAGACTGAAAAACCAAGCGGAAAAACTCCTGGCAGAAGAACAAGCGGGCTTTAGACCAAAACGCAGCACAATGGAACAAATTTTCAATCTGAGAATTCTGATAGAGAAGCATCTCCAACACCAAAAAGACTTGTACCACAATTTCATAGACTTCAAAAAGGCCTTTGACAGGGTATGGCATGACGGCCTCTGGCAAGTACTCAGGCACTTCAACATTGACAGCTGTCTAATTGAAGTCATCAAAGCTCTGTACGAGAACGCAGAAAGTGCAGTTTTTATGAATAATCACGTGGGCGAGTTCTTCAAGACCACGGTTGGGGTTCGCCAGGGATGCCTTCTCTCACCTGTACTCTTCAACCTCTTCCTCGAAAACATCATGACAGAGACACTGCAAAACCACCACACTTCCATCTCCATTGGTGGAAGACCCCTTTGCAACCTCAGATTTGCAGATGACATTGACCTCATGGGCAGCAGCAAACAAGAACTGCAAATCCTCACAGACAATTTAACAGATCGAGCGAGCGCATACGGCATGGAGGTCAGTACAGAGAAATCAAAGATCATGGTCAACAACGCGAGTAATGACATCACGGAAATAAAGATGAATGGAGAAACACTAGAAGAGGTGAGCCAATTCAAATACTTAGGCTCCATCCTAACAAAAGATGGCACATCAAACAATGAAGTGAAAGCTCGCATTGCAACAGCAACATCTGCTCTAGTCAGACTCGAGAAGATCATCAGAAGCAACATCAGCTTCTGCACCAAATACCACCTTTACAAATCCCTCGTGATATCTATCCTCCTATATGGCTGTGAATCATGGACTCTGACAGCAGAGTTAGAGAGGAGAATCCAAGCATTCGAGAACAAGTGCCACAGAAGACTCCTCAAAATATCATACAAAGAACACAAGACCAATAACTATGTGATAGAAGAAATCAAAAAGCGTGTGGGCCCCAAGAGCCTTTGCTCTCCACCATAAAGAGGAGAAAGCTGATGTGGTTTGGTCACACCACAAGACACAACACCCTAGCAAAAACCATCCTGCAAGGAACAGTCGAGGGCAAGAGAAGAAGAGGCCGCCAAAAGAAATCATGGGTTGACAACATCAAAGACTGGACCGCCCAACCCCTGCAACACCTCCTACTAGCCACGCAGGATCGTGAAGCATGGAAAAAGATCTCTGTTGCGTCTTCTCTCATGTCCCCCCTACGTCCCTTGGGACATGGGACTGAGTGAGTGAGTGAGAATGCCCAAAATCTTGAATTTGACAATTGAAATGAATATGCATTTTAACTGGTGTTTTTCTTCTTCTTCTTTTGATTGTGATTTAATGATGGAAATGAACATGCATTTCAACTGGGTTTCTCTTTTTCTTTCCTTTTTTTTTTTTTTGGATGATGTCTATTGGTTGCTTTTGTTCTTTGTGTTGTATCAGCATCACAGTTTGAAAGAGATTGTTTCAAAACAATCTTTTTGAATCTACCTATAATCTATCTATACTTGGTGGGGGTGGGGGGAGAAAGAGAAGGGGAGAGAGAGTATTCTTGGAATAATAATATGAGATGTGATTTAATGCCTCTGTGTGTGTGTGTGTGTGTGTGTGTGTGTGTGTGTGTGTGTGTGTGTGTGTTTGGGGGGAGGGTGGTACACTAAAAGAGAGGAGATGTGACTTAATACCTCCTCATGTGTGTGTGTGTGTGTGTGTGTGTGTGTGTGTGTGTGTGTGTGTGTGTGTGTGTGTGTTTGTGCGTGTTTGTGTGTGTTTGTGCGTGCGTGCGTGCGTGCGTGCGTGCGTGCGTGCGTGCGTGCGTGCGTGCGTGCGTGTGTGTGTGTGTGTGTTGTTGTTGTTGTTGGGGGAGGGGCTAGACTAGGTGAGAGGAGATGTGACTAAATGCCTCCATGTGTGTGTGTGTGTGTGTGTATGTGTGTGTGTGTGTTTGTGTGTGTGTGTGTGTGTGTGTGTGTATTTGGGGGGGAGGGGACTAGGTGAGAGGAGATGTGACTAAATGCCTCCTTGTGTGTGTATATATGTGTGTGCGTGCGTGCATGTATTTTTATGATGGGCAACCTGTAAAATGTTTGCAAGTCCGACTGATATCAGTGACCCAAAACTGGTCAAGTCCATAAACATTACTCCAAGCTTAGGCAGTTTTTCAAGACAACCATAAGTCAGCTTGCATAACTTTTCTGAGTTGTCAGTTATGCAGTATTATACATTGTAATTTTATGTGTGTAGGAGTTGACATTGTAATTTTATGTGTGTAGGAGTTGGCTGTTTGTTTGTTTTAAATTATTTGGTTGTGAAATTTGTTTTTAAGTTTGTGCTTTTTCTTTTTGTGTGTGTGAACTTAATTTTTTTTTTTTATTGATTGACTGTGAGTTATAATACGGATTGTGTTGCTATGAAAATGCTTTGATATTTATTAAAATTCTGGACATTATGTAACACATTTTTCCGAATGTGATGCCCAAAAGAGTCTTTGATTTGATGATGGAAATGAAAATATGCATTTGCACTGAGGTTTGTTTTTTTTCTCTTTTTTTTTTTGATGATGTCTGTTGTTTGCTTTTTTTCTTTGTGCTGTATCAGCATAGTTTTAAAGAGATAGTTTGAAAACTTAAAAAAAAAATCATTTGATATACTTTTGTGTTTTTTTGGAAAGGGGAAAGTATTCTGGGAATTTATGAAAGGAAGGTTATCTGATCAGTATCTTAGATTGGACAAAGTGTGTGTGTGTGTTTGGGGGTGGGGTGGGGGTAATAATGTGATATGAGATGGGATTTAATGCCTCGTGTGTGTCACTCTGTGTGTGTGTGTCTGTGTGTTTTCTTTTTTGTTTGTGTTTGGGAGGTTGTTTGTTTCTTCTTTTTTTTTGAGGGGGGGGGGGGGGGGGTTAGACTGGGAAAGAGGAGATGTGACTAAATTCCTCCTCATTTGTGCATGTGTGTGTGTGTGTGCGCGCATGCGTGTGTGTGCTTTGTTTGGGGGGGGTGAGACTAGGTGAGAGGAGATGTGACTAAATTCCTCCTCATTTGTGTGTGTGTTTCTTTTTTGTTTGTATTTGGGGGGATTGTTTGTTTGTTTGCTTTTTTTTGGGGGGGGGGGGGGGTAGACTAGGAAAGAGGAGATGTGACTTAATGCCTCCTTGTGTGTGTGTGTGTGTGTTTTGTTGGGGTGGGGGGGAGTTAGACTAGGTAAGAGGAGATGTGACTAAATCCCTCCTCATATGTGTGTGTGTGTGTGTGTGTGTGTGTGTGTGTGTGTGTGTGTGTGTGTGTGTGTGTGTGTGTGTGTTTGTTTGTTTGGTGTTGCTGTTGTTGGGGGAGGGGAGGGGGGACTAGACTAGGTCAGAGATGTGACTAAATTCCTCCTCGTGTGTGTGTGTGTTTTGTTGGGGGGGGGGGGGGGGGTAAACTAGGTCAGAGGAGATGTGACTAAATTCCTCCTTGTGTGTATGTGTGTGTGTATTTGGGGGGGGGGACTAGATGAGAGGAGATGTGACTAAATGCCTCCTTGTGTGTATATATGTGTGTGTGTGCGTGCATGCATGTATTTTTTATGATGGGCAACCTGTAAAATGTTTGCAAGTTTTTTTGATGATGTCTGTTGTTTGCTTTTTTTCTTTGTGCTGTATCAGCATCATAGTTTTAAAGAGATAGTTTGAAAACTTAAAAAAAAATCATTTGATATACTTTTGTGTTTTTTTGGAGAGGAAGGGGAAAGTATTCTGGGGATTTATGAAAGGAAGGTTATCTGATCAGTATCTTAAATTTGACAAAGGTGTGTGTGTATTGGGGGGGGGGGGGGGATAATAATGTGATATGAGATTGGATTTAATGCCTCGTGTGTGTCACTCTGTGTGTGTGTCTGTGTTTTCTTTTTTGTTTGTGTTTGGGAGGTTGTTTGTTTTCTTCTTTTTTTTTTTTTTGGGGGGGGGGGGGGGGGGTTAGACTGGGAAAGAGGAGATGTGACTAAATACCTCTTCAAAAAATTTTGTGCATGTGTGTGTGTGTTGCGCACGTGTGTGTGTGCTTTGTTTGGGGGGGGGGGGGGGGGTGAGACTAGGTGAGAGGAGATGACTAAATGCCTCCTCATTTGTGTGTTTGTGTGTGTTTCTTTTTTGTTTGTATTTGGGGGGATTGTTTTTTTTTTTTTTTCAGGGGTGGGGGGTAGACTAGGAAAGAGTAGATGTGACCAAATGCCTCCTTGTGTGTGTGTGTGTGTGTGTGTGTGTGTGTGTGTGTATGTGTGTGTGTGTGTGTGTGTGTGTGTGTGTGTGTGTGTTTTGTTGGGGGGAGGGGGGGTAGACTAGGTCAGAGGAGATGTGACTAAATTCCTCCTTGTGTGTATATATGTGTGTGCATGTGTGCGTGCATGTATTTTTCATGATGGGCAATCTGTAAATGTTTGCAAGTCCGACTGATATCAGTGACCAAAAACAGGTCAAGTCCATGAACATTACTCAAAGCTTAGGCAGTTTTTGCAGACAACCATAAGTCAGCTTGCATAACTTTCCTGAGTTGTCAGTTACGCAATATTATACATTGTAATTTTATGTGTGTAGGAGTTGGTTGGTTGTTTTAAATTATTTGGTTGTGAAATTTGTTTTTAAGTTTGTGCTTTTTCTTTTTGTGTGTGTGAACTTTTTTTTTTTTTTTTTTTTACATTTATTGATTGACTGTGAGTTAGTGATAATACGGATTGTGTTGCTATGAAAATGCTTTGATATTTATTAAAATTCTGGACATTATGTAACACGTTTGTCAGAATGTGATGCCCAAAAGAGTCTTTGATTTGATGATGGTAATGAAAATATGCATTTTCACTGTTGGTTTTTTTTCTCTTTTTTTGTTGTTGATGATATCTGTTGTTTGCTTTTTTTCTTTGTGCTGTATCAGCATCATAGTTTTAAAGAGATGGTTTGAAAACTTAAAAAAAATCATTTGATATACTTTTGTGTTTTTTTTAAGAGAAAGAGGAAAGTATTCTTGGAATTTATGAGAGGAAGGCTATCTGATCAGTATCTTAGATTGAGCAAAGGTGTGTGTGTATTTGGGGGGGGGGGGGGGGGGGGGAATGATAATGTGATATGAGATGGGATTTAATGCCTTGTCTGTGTGTTTTCTTTTTTGTTTGTTTTTGGGAGGTTGTTTCTTGTTTTTTCAGGGGGGGGGGGGGGATTCAGACTGGGAAAGAGGAGATGTGACTAAATCCCTCCTCATGTGTGTG